>JAOTAV010009976.1:0-57020 GCA_026546445.1 Cyclargus thomasi | reverse complement strand
TGTAACACAAGTCCTTTGGGTACTTAGCACGGGGCCAGATTGACGTGGTGTGAAGCGTCCATAGATATTATTATATTTAATCTAGTATTGTATCATATTTGCTTAGTATTATGTAGTAAATATCTACGAAATTTACAAAAAACCCTACCATGGAATTTTAAACGTCAAAATACAGTGATAGAGTCCGAGGCACTTTATTTTTCCACCATTATTAAGGGCCGGCTAAGTTACATATTTACACTGGGACTGGATTCCACAATCCCTCAAGGGAATGTCGCTCTTAATATTCCTTATTTACTATGGACAGTTGATGCGTTTATCCCATGTCGATGCGGGTAAGTTTACAAACCATTTCTTTATATTATCACTATAATGACAATAAACCTGTTTTAGGGATCCTCGAGGAAATACCAAAACATACAAGTAAATAATCATTGTCTGAATATTTTATTGATAGCTATAAAAAATATCTCTATTCACATTTGGAAACTCGTCTTAATACGACGAGATTTTTTACTCTATTGTACTTACTCTATGCGTCATATGAAGCTTTTTATCGATATCAATACTATAAATAAATATCTATCTATCGATTTTATTGATATCAATAATATAATAAAATAGGATTTTTTTCGCGGCATGGGTGAAAATCATCTTTTTTTCCAAAAAGATATAAATTTTAATTTTTGGTTTAAGAAGTAAATCATACCGTCTATATTATGGCCCTGTAATAATTTTTTAAAATAATAATTTTCTTAGAAAAAAATATAAAAATAAAAGCGATTTCTAATTTACTTGTCTTCGAACTATTTTTGTCAATATCAAACTATAAACTTGATGTTGGATTACATTTTTGTCTTTATGTAGTCGTTTCATAATAATAATAATCGTTTATTTCAGGCAAAAAATCCATAAAATAGTGAATACACATATAAAAAAAATAAAATGTAAACGTTAAATACAATTAAAAGTTACAGAGAAAATTCAATTAAAATTTAGAACTATAATTTTTGATTAATGTCGCGACGCACTGAAAGTCAGTAGCCTGGGATCGAGTTTTCTGGGCACCCAGCACACGCACTAAGGACTGTATATAAGTGACTCTTCATAATATATAAATTTTACTGCAGTAAGTACTGCAGTTAAGTTTTACAGACACAATTTAGTTCTATCGTCGAGAATTTTCTAATCTTGGTTTCATATAAGAAACATGACTTGTATAAAATATATATGAAATCTAAGGCATATAAAATACATCACCAACCAGATTCTAGCTTCACGGTAACGTACTTACAACTCACACCAAGTTATATGAAAAAAAAACCATGTCCAACAAAACCACCAAAACAAAAAAAAATGCTAAATGATGAAATTCACTCTTTTATAGGTTTAAGAAAAAAACCAAGATTAACATATATACATTTAATCTATGACAAGTTACTTTTTGTTTCTACTACCTCCATAAAACAAGAGAAGGTATACAGAACCCTCAGCCGTATGGCCGCGGACGGATCACCAGTGACAGCCGCACGGTAGCCATCGCAGTAAAATGGCTGACAATATGGCGTATGGTCCTTCGAGACTTGTTTACTTTTTATAGAGTTTATTGTGGACCTGGGTACAATGTGGGACGTATCATGGACATTACTCACTTTATATCTAACGATTTCGAACTCTAATGGCCGTTAGAATTGTTGTAAATGTTACTACTCTTAAATTTAATTTGTTGATGACAATGATAAGAAATGTTTTGAATGTTTATTAAATTTGTCCATTGTCAAAGTGAAAACTAAAGAAAGTTTCCCCCTATGCATGTTTAGAAAGGTATTGTCATACTTGTCATATGATATTATTATTAATGCCCCTTGTCATATTTTTCTATATAATATTATATCTTATGTAAAAGTTTTTTTTTGGATGTCTGATGGTCAATCATGCTGAAAGTGAAGCTCTGAACCAATTTCGACGAAATTTTTTATACAGAAAGGGTATTCCGTATTAGCTAACTGAAATAATAGGACTCATATTATTCCGATTACATGTACAATGTCGCGGGTAAAAACTAGTCAAAAACATATAGCGGATATTGATCAGACGTTATCATAATATACTCTAAAATATTTACTGTGAATCAAACATAAGAAACTTGAAACTTATTAAGAGGGACTTATACTACTTTTAAAACACTGCTATTGCAGTGTTAAAGCTTAATAATTTTTCTCGACGAGTATCGACCGTGCAGTGTTTCCTTGATATGTATGGGTAAATTTATTTATATGACAGAAGATGAGCAAAACCGTTATTATCTTGTTGGCGTTGTTGGACGGTACTCTCTCTGCACTGCTCAAATTTTGAATATCTGCAGAATTTTCATTTTTACAGTATAATGATGTATAGATAATAAGATAAAGCAGATAACGCATACCGAATCGTATGCGTAAATACATTTTGCTTTTTCGTGATAAAAGTTAGCCTAGGGCCGTACAAGCCCTTGATACCTTGTTTACGAGATCTTTGATTTTTGGGACCACTTTTTAGCACTCCACCTGAAAAACTGCAGATGAACCCACTAGGTACGCTGGACTGCCGATTAAAGCCTAGCCATGGTAAGGCGAATTGATATGCGGTATTTTGGCGCTGATGGCAGTGACGAGCGGGAAAGGAACTAATGAGTTTAACATAACACACACTCTTTTATAGTTTACCTATGAACTTTTACCACTTATTTAAGCATAAACTATATATAAACTATAATATAAAAAATAATACGAAATAACAAACAAACTTTATTGCGTCAAACTTTTAGTTAAACACTTTGAAGACAAAAAAAGAATTAAAACTATTTAGCGGCCGTTAGCAAATAACGTCAGATTTAGTTTTTTTGCTCTTTTCCCACTCGTTTCTACATCCAAATCATCTCGGTAAAGAGCTGTCATTTCAAAGAGTATCGTCAGTAACCCAACCTGACGTACTCGACGTCGTTAGAAATCATTTCATTCATCCTGCCAAGCAATTAGAAAATTGTCATTTTAGAAAGGAATACACATTATGATGATTATGGCGAGGAAGAGCCACGCTTCGGTTCGAATGCGCCGTCTCCGGAGAAATACTACCGGTTGCTTTCCATCCGGTGACAAAAACTACTACCGTATCTGTTATTAGTTTTTTCTATCTGTGAAATTGCATATTATAGTGTCATGAGTCAAAATGTTAATAGAAAATATCTGACTATATGTCAGTCATAAGTTTTGAATACATCTGAGGATATTGATATGACTCTATTTAACTACATATATCCTCAGACATGACTCTTCTTTATCCTTAGTCATAACTTACGACGGTACTACATATCTGAGGAATTTTCTTAACGTCATCAACATGTTTCTATAATAAATCAGTGTCACTTCAGAATTCGGATATTTAGCTCTAAACTCCAAAGGATATTATCCTTTTATAGAGCAAAATGTACGTGATTTCCTACGGATTCCCGAACTCTTGTAAAATTTGGCTAAACATTTATAATTTGTCGTCTAATGGCACATCCGTGACTCCTAGAATGGCCGCCGGTGCAATAAAAACAAATATGCGTTTAAAGTAACAAATAAAATAAGAAAAAATTCGAAAAAGGCCGACCGCCATGTTGGATGCACGTTTGCGCCCAAATCTTTATGGATCGTTTTTGTGCGTGACGATTGGTACATTTTTTCGTTCCGATTTCAAATTCGAATTATGATTATTACTATTTATGGTTTTTTAGTTAATCGTTTTATTTTTGGCTCCAACATCTGGTGCTATGATCTACATGTAGCTTTAGTGTGTCATAAAAATACTAACAAAGAAACATGATCGTAAAGATAAATGTTAAAGTAACTTATGCCTTGCTTGTCCTATTTAATAATAATAATATTAAAGAGACTTCTTAAATAAAGTTGGGTTACAATTTACAATCCAAAGTTACGATTTTTTTTTAAATCGAGAAGTGCTCTATAAGCAACTGACACCATGAGATAATGGCCGTGTTCGCTAGCATTTTATGCGCATGTCAAACTCACGAAATATAATGGCAAAGCCAACTATAATTTCTTACAACTTGACAGGTAACCTAAAAAATAATAAACTATTTTTATGACGTTGTACATGCATATAGGAGATTTTGCGCACACATGCACCCATGCAAAAACGCTAGAGAATACGGTCAATGAATTTGCTTATTTTCCCAAGTCTACAAAACAAAAGTGAATCGTGAATACATCGGACGCCGCCATCTTAGCGACTTTTCACTCAAAATTAAATCTCATTTGCTCGATCAAACATTGACTTTGCTTATTTACCATCTAATTAAAGAGTTTATTGTTTGCGTTTAGTTTGAGCACGTGGCTATTTGAAGTATTAAGTGAATATACTTTTCTACCTTTGTAATTATGATTGGAAGGAAAATAATAAAACTTACACCTGTTTTCTCAGATACTAACTTTTTTTATTGCATCCTATATTCATACGAAGAACACAGATTATTATTGTGCGGGAAGCGTAATTTTCTGTGATACAAAATGTCCTACGTCTTTTCCCGGGGCTCCAAATATCTCCGTACCAATTTTCGGCAACATCTATTGAGCGATTTTCTATTGAAGAGGTAACAGACGGAGAGACACACTCTCGCATATTTCGTGATCGAAATTGGACCTTAAATATTTTCAATCCATGATTTAGAGGAGCTATAAAAATATAATCTGTGATTAAATTGAGTATACCAATTTAAATGAAATTTCTCCTAGTTATAATTGTTATGGGGGAGGAGCGTGGAATACCAATATTATTTTAAAATATGTATTAATATTGCATATTTTTAATAAATAATACGCTACGCACACTACAATATTTTGACACGACACGATAATCATACAAGAAATACTCTTTTGTTTATGGTTGAAGTCTCATTTGTTTTATAAAATTTAATGGCCTGGTAACGAGAACTAGTTATGCTTAATTGAAGTCTGTGATTGAATTGAGAATAGATTATATATTTTATAACTCGAGTATACGATGTACTCATATATTTATGATCGAATTTCGGCCACAGGGCGATCTCTAGTTATAGATCTACGTCAATATTATTCACACTACTAGCTGATTCCGTTGTTTTTCCATATAAATAATTTAGGGAGATGTTGGACGATTCTCATAGATGCTGGATAAGCACAAAAAATGCATCAATATCGGTCAAGCCGTTTCGGAGGAGACGAGAATTTTATATTTTAGAATAGAATAGAATTGACTTTATTTTATAACCACACAATTTAAATAAAACGCTTCATGAATACATACGCATATTAGATTAAAGCGTAACGGGTCCTACGGCGTAGCACTGCGCTACGCCATAGACTCGTCCTTGTAATAAAAAATTAAGTGTGAAACTTACAAAATTCATAAAAGTATTTAGATATTTGTGTGTGTGAATGTGTCTAGTTCACCGAGCGATCTAGAAGCTGCATCTGCCCTATAAAGGCGACGATTCTCACCGCACTAGTGCGACATAACATGACACGACATATTACAAATGTGAATCTATCGTTTTACAAACGACACATACGTAACTCTACGTACGTATCTCATGTTTTTTTTTTGTAAAATTAGAGGGCGCACGAGCAAACTGGTCAACTGATGGAAAACAATCTTCGCCCATGGACACTCGCAACATAGAAGATGCAGACGCGTTACCGCACTTTTAAGAGGGATACCCTCTTTCCTTGAAAGTTTGGCGTTAGTACTCGCCTTAAAAGTATTAAAAAGAGAATTCAAATGAGTAAGTTCCCTTATGAAAGTTAAGCAGCCGTAACTAATATAGTTAGTAATGTTGGCAACATTGTAGCGATGTTTACGCGCGGGGCACGTCGCGGTACATTGTTGGCGGATGACGTACGCGCCGTTTTCTGTTATGTTGGCAAT
Organism: Cyclargus thomasi; assembly: GCA_026546445.1. Lineage (NCBI taxonomy): Eukaryota > Metazoa > Arthropoda > Insecta > Lepidoptera > Lycaenidae > Cyclargus > Cyclargus thomasi. The sequence continues at coordinate 51,074 of JAOTAV010009976.1, read as the reverse complement.
ACTGTTTACTTAGTACCCGGTATTTCCTAGCCGCAACATATTTTTAGGTGCTGGATAATTATATCGTTTAGGCCCGCGGTTTTGATCGCGTGGAATTCGGGAATCACGTAAAATACGAATATTTTGGGAAAAGGGTGTTTTCACAAGAATGAAAGTAGCCTATGTAACTTTCCAACCTTTCAGCTAAGTCTATGCCAAGAACCAAGTCGACTGGTTCCTTTTTTTTTAATTTAATTGTGATGGAAGAACAAACAAATACACTTACCCATTAATAAAAAACTAAATGCCGTGTTTTTTGCATACATTTAGTCACGATAATAAAAATATATATATGTAACGACCTAAAATAATATATCTATACTGTTATAGGACTTAAGGTATCTTCATTCCCCATTCTAAATTTTATCTAAATTAGCTTCACGGAGTGAGTGTAAAAGGTACTAGAAACAAACAGACAATTTTTTATATAAATAAGTAGATGTTGCTCGCGACTATGTTCGCGTGGAACTTCATAAATAATCCAGTTATTACATTTTTTTTCCTATTGGTCGTAGCGTGATTTTATATAGCCTATCGCTTTCTTTGATAAATAGACTAACCAACACAAAAAGAATTTTTCAATTCCGGCCTGAAGTTTCTGAGATTAGCGCATTCAAACAAACAAACTTTTCAGCTTTATATTATTACTATAGATTTGGTACGACTGAATATTCATACGCAACTATCGTCGGCCAGATGTTTTGTCAGATTACTCCACCCCAGCAATAACTAACACTAATCGCCATAATCCAGCGGCTTACGAGAGGAACCGTCGCAAAAAATATATCACTGATTTACACCATCTTCCTAAATTACTGCTTGTTTGTACACCTTTGACAAGCCATTGCAATAAAAAATATAACAACTTTTTAAACGTCGCATTCCAATATATTTAAAAAGATTGAATTTTAAAATAGAACGAGAACATTTTCGCCTAGGGAATCCCTAATATGTAGGAGGGCTACCCCCGAGAACAAAAATTTGTCTTACGTACTAACGTAGGATCATTTTTTGTTGTCGTTTTTAAACTAATTAATCACTTTCACATCATCGAGGATCTTTATTTTAATAAAACAATAAGCTTTTTGTGCCGTAGGGTCTTTCCCGCGATAACAAAAGCGAAGTCCCGCCAAAAGACCTGTCACCGTGACAATGAGTCATAGACAAACTATTGTTTAAGGCAATCAGCTTATGGCAAAGATTATAAAGTCGAAAATCCTGTAAAATCAATTTTAAATAAATAGAAAAAAGTTTATTCTCTTTACTTTGCAAATGCGTGGGAACAGAAAGTTGTATTAGTGAATATTCATTCAGCAGGCAGGAAAAGATTAATTGGAAATTAAAATTTAAGATAACTCTCCTTAAATACAACATTAAACGTTAATTGACTTTGATTGGATCAAAGTTAGATTATATTGTATAAGCAACACAATTCGCCATACAACATAAAATAACTTTTTCCGACCATCATTAGCGAATGAAATAACCGATAACTAAAGTTAGAAACTTAGTGTAAAATTGAAGACTATATCTCTTACGTAACTCTAACCTAATTTGTAAACTATTTACCTTTAACCACCTTTAACACGTATTTTTTTTATGAATGAACGTAAAATTTGTCACATCGGACGTTCCCACACGAAATGCTAATTTCCAATGAATGAAACTACAGGTGTCCATCGCAAAAACGCGACAAAAACAAACAAAACACAGTAAAACCTGTTTTAGACACGTGCGTACCTTGCGGCCAGAGACAATAGATACGCCTTCGCAGATTGAAGAAAAAAAAAAACAAAAAAATGGCCGTACTTGGTCAATTTATTGAGTTTGTTACGTTCCCACGTTGCCGCCTCTATGAAACTATCTCTATTGTAGGGTATTATTGACTTGGATGTTACTGGGATAATGGCCACTAACAACGCATTACAAATTAAAAACTATTGAGTGGAAGGATAAATCGGATTAAAAAAAATTGCCGAGGCTGTCATTTTTCTAACATTTTGACACTATCTTGAATTTTGGCTACGTTATTTTAATACTGCCTTGATTCTTCACTTTTTTTTTTCGACTAAAGCGTGTTGATAAAAAAATTGGATTTCACTGATAGTTTAGATAAAAAAATATATATTAATACTTGCGGACCGTTGTCCCGCCGGTCTCGGTATGCGATTCTAATCCATTCTCGAATCCCCTTGAATACAAAACATAGTGGCTCCGCTCTGTCAGGAATCGCCAACGCAGAATCAGCACATTTGGCATTCTCTCACTAACTGGCTGCTAGCACATGGTATGGCTTAGCACGATAACACCTTTTATGTATAAATTTGACGCCACGATTATAGAATTATCCCCGAAATCTTTCAATGGTCAGGTAAATAAACTCAACTAAAACTAAAATGCTACTAAATAAAATACCTTGACACCTGCTTTGGATTTATTATATATATTACTAAATCTGTGTTGTGACTATTATTATTGGCTAACAGAAGTTTTCTGTTAATAATAAGCAAAGATTAATATATATTTTTAGGCCGATGTGTCGGGTGATTTGAGCTATGCGACTTTGACGAGATCACTGTAAGGCAGCAACTTAGACTTTTATACCACGCGCCACTTCCTCATATGTGTCGGATAGGTTATCTGCAACTTTTTTGGCATATACACCACCTATCAGATTAGTTGTGGATAGCCCATACCTGTGCCTATACGGTACATGACGGTACTTATCAAGAAGTGGCGCAAGCCCTGAGAGTTTTCGATTGCTGTCATGAACCTCTAAGCTTTAGAACGATCTAGAACACAAGTAGCAATATTTCACCATGTTCCCACAGTAAACATCACCCCAAGAACAACAAGGTTGAAGTATGGGACCACCGCCGCGGTGTCGCGGGCCGGGAACGAACCCGGATCCGTCGGATTAGCGCACGTGTGCCGGTTTTTGTTCCACGGCTCTCGCATTTACATAAAGCTCTTGTAAAAATATTAGAAAAATGCAGAACAAATAAAAATTATGAATGGTCGTTACTTAGGTAAATACTAATATACGAATTTACTCGTATACTTCTAAAGTAAAATTATAAACGAGAATGTGTCTGTCTGTTGTGTGACCTCCTGTGTGACCTCTACACGTCCACCGATTCTGTTGAAATTTGGTATGGAGACATTTTGAGTCTTGGGGAAGGATATAGGACACTTTTTATTTCGGAAAAATGTACGGTTCCCGCGCGATAAACGAATTCTGACCCACCGGAGTTGCGAGCATCGTTTAGTTGATTATAATTTTAAGAGATGTATCTACAGAAACGTCCGCGACTTACGTCTTTTAGTTTGCACGCTTCATTGTACAACTTCTACGCTGAAAGAAACTATCAGTCGCGAGTTACGCACGCGGCTGTCAGCCCATAAGAAACGTCCGCGACAGACGCTTTATAGTTTGCACATCTCAATGTATAATGGGGGAAATTAAAGAGAGCCAGTTGATGGGCCTTCGTTATTTGGTCGGAATATGTCAATTACATGTAAGTCGTGATCTGTCGACTGAGTTCGAAATTACCCGACCAAATTACTTAGATCCACAATCTGTATCTCTTTCAAATTCATTAATTGTATAATTATTATTTACATGCCGCCTTCAGCCGCGTCCATAATGTCTGGTTTAGACGTATAAAGTAGATAAGTAGTTAAGTAAATTTTAACTTAATATTAAGTGATTTAACTTGTAACTTGCTACTAAATTTTGTGTTTACATGCAATTATTAACTTAAAATTAAGTAAAAATTTAGTTACCTACGTAATACGTGTAAAACAGGCATAAGTCGCGTCCGATAAACTTGCCTATCGGCTTCAGCTTTATCTAGATCGCGGCTGTAAGTCGCGTCCGTAAGCCGCATCCGATCAGTTTGTTTTCCGCTTTAAAAATACTGTATTGAATTCAAATGAAAGGATTCGCGATTCAAATTTCGAAAGAACATGTGTCGGTTTTCAGTTAAGATGGCTGATATGCTAATGAGATGTCATTTTATTGATTTCGTCCTTAACGTTACTTATCGCGCTTCGTGTTCTCGCATAATTATGGCTCATTATAGTTATTGTCGCTAAATCTGATAGATATTTAATAGCTGTATGAATGGGTATTGATCACTTTTAGAAACATAAATACAATTTAATATATAATGTTTTCAAAAAATTGCTGCACTGTTTTCTGGCCGAGTAGTGTTGTACGTGTTCTTATTTTTTAAATTCACTCGGAGGCCAAAGGTGACGCGATTACACATCTGTTTCCGATAAAAATTTTACAAAAATTAGAATAGGAATTTCAGTATAAATTATAAATATGACGCTGGAAGGATCAGCTCTTCTAACTCTATCAGCTGCAGCGACATAACCTAAGTTAAAGCATAACCATGAAGATTAAAATGATGAGCTCCTATAAATTTATCTTTTGACAGATGTCAAACATGATGACGTGTTTATCATTTCAAATCTCGAACGAGGATTCCCGTTACGTAACAATCATCATTGTCGCACCATGGCGGTCAATTGTTAACAAAATATACGGGCCTTTGTCAATTGTACCTGTGGATGTTTTTTTTTATTTCGGAAACGGATCTAATATTCGGAAGGTGAAGTCAGTACAATTCTGAACCTGTTAGTGTAAGGTGCAATTTTAAATTCATGGCAGAAAACCTTTGGCGTATTTTTTTTTAATTTTTAAAAATCAAAAGAGTTATAATGAAGCAGCCATACAAGCGTGTTATGAAAAATATTTATGATATCTGTGATTTTGAAATGGAATTTCGTAAGTAAATTATTAATTTTTATTTTTAATATTTTCTCAAATTAAATGACCCAAATTGTGTTTATTTTGCAATCAAACTAAATTTAAATAACTCAATTTAAAGCTTATTAGCATAAATATGCATAGACAATATCTTTTACTATAAAACGTTTCCCGAAGAGCTCTTTCTATTCTAATTAATAATTTCAAAGAAAAAGAGAACATTCAGTTTCGTAAGTAGCAAGTAACATTAAGTTATTACTCAATTGTTGATTGTTACAATATAGTTCGTACACCTAATAAAAACAAAGCAACATTATGATTTTTCATTCTCTATTTAAAGCTTTCATAAAAGTTAATTTCGAAAATCGAATACGAATTCCAATGCTAGTTTATGGTCCTCTACAAATGGCTGGCCATATGTTGTGTTTATGTCGCGCAGTTTTAGCTGAGAGGGAACATTTCTGTATTTCTGTAAGCCGGCAAGGTCATTTATAAGTATTACCGTGAATAATTCATCGCAATGCTGTTTTTCCGCCAGCTTGTGTTTCTTTTTTCGAGTTCCAATCCGACGCGATGGTATTTTTCCGCCAACTTTTGTTTTGTTTTTTTCGAGTTTTTTCGAGAGGCAAAGGTGCTATCCATATTCATGCTGGCACTTTCGTGAAAATTATTCAGCATGAATAATTCTCTCCTCGTTATTTATCTACTTGTCTCTGCTTACAATGCAGAGAGAGGTTAAGTACCTGAGGTATATTCCAATTGTATGGAATTATACAAACATTCACGCTGTTAATTAGTCCTTAGGCCTGGGTTTACCACTTTAGTATTAAAGTTTTATTATTTCATATTCATCTTTTATGAAAATATGTATGAAGCAGAGTAACCCTTTGCTATTGCTAGTGTAGTTATAATCCGACTGAAAAACTCAATTTTCTGAATTTCTTATTAAGTGTATTAGCAACCTGCCTTGATAGCACTTTATACTAGCCATAGCTTATGCCCACTTGACACACCTTTCATTTTTCGTACTTCATACAGTAATCAGCACTCAGCACCCGTAAAGAAAAGTACCCAGTTCACGCTCGTCTCAGGTCTGTCTGAGTTTCCTATTCGCCGATACGTTTGCGATGAACAACTATGATATTTTTCCAAACTAGTAGAAATTACAGGAAATATTTGATAGAGTAATATATAAGTAAGCATGTATACACTTGCATTACAGCTCTATATTTAATGAATGATATTTTGAGGCACATTATCCCACTTAATGTAATTTTTTCAATTTAAAATGTGCCTCGATTCGCCGTTCAAAGTCTAATTACCTAGTAGACGACTATTGCAAGAGATGAATGTTTCCAGCGTGCCGCAAAGAGAGTCCTCGGCCGTCCCTTAACACGGCAATAATGAAGGAGAAGAGCAAGAACGCGGCGCGATACAGGCGGGAGAAGGAGAACGCAGAGTTCCTCGAGCTGGCCAAGCTGCTGCCTCTACCCTCAGCTATCACCTCGCAGCTCGATAAAGCGTCGGTCATACGGCTGACGACGAGCTACCTGAAGATGCGACAGGTTTTTCCAGACGGTAAGAATTACCCTGAGTTAGCGACAGTGTTGCTGCCCCTGCATTTGTCTTCAGCTATCACCTCATCAGCTTGTTGATGTAGTTATGCTGAAGTAATAATGTCACTCATATTTTGCCAAGTTTATAACATAACTATCACACAAGGTCTCGGCGATGCGTGGGGAGCGGCACCAGCTCCGCCCACGCCCAGGGAACTCAGCATCAGGGAGCTGGGGTCCCACCTGCTGCAGACGCTGGACGGCTTCATCTTCGTGGTCGCGCCCGACGGCAAGATCATGTACATCAGCGAAACCGCCTCCGTGCACTTGGGACTTAGTCAGGTCAGTGAGTTTTCGAAATAGCCTAGTGACGGTTTTGAAGAGTTGATAGAGTTGAGAGCAGAAAACCTAGCATTGTAGCTTTATAATTTTCGATAAGACTTGGTATATATATATATATACCAAGAATACAAAACAAGTATACAACATTGAAAGGTCTTCAATTGTGGTATGCATAAAACTGCCATCGAAGGTATACCTTGACCAATACTAACAATATTAATAATACTGCTTCATCGCCGTCAGGTGGAGCTGACGGGCAACTCGATCTACGAGTACATCCACCAGAACGACCACGAGGAGATGAGCGCCGTGCTCAGCCTGCAACAGCCTTACACCACACACCCTTCGCTGGGGTAAATACTTTTAACAGTAGTTTGTACTAGAGCCTAGAGTCACAATACTTATTAATCAAACATTATAGAACCGAACCAAAAAAATAAGCAACATAGAATGAGTCGAATTGTTAAATTTGACCCCAGACCGCTAGATTGTAAGCGATGATAGCGGCAGTAAACACCAGACGACCGTGTGCTGATGGCAGTTATACGTTATTGGCAGATAAATCTTACTATCAGTGTCCAGAGAAAGGTGTAACCTGTAAAACACTGATACACGGACACAAGCTAAGTTGACGAACTCGACCTACAACCTCACTCAAGTTTACAATCTGCCTATGCTCTGATGATACAATATACATCCGCAGAATGCACCCAGTTTTGTCCAACAATCTTAAACTTGTTCTAATAACTGGACTGCTCCAGGTACCCTGTGGGCGGTGTGTGGGGCCCGGGTGTAGACATCGAGTGCGAGCGCGCCTTCTTCATCAGGATGAAGTGTGTGCTCGCCAAGCGGAACGCCGGTCTCACCACATCAGGGTACAAGGTGAGTTGCTTAGAGTATAGGAGAGACAACAAGACAACACGCAATTGACAGGAGATATTACAGTTCTAGCGCAAGATACAAAACCATATCCAAGACGAAACCCAATTTATATTAACTATTCAATATGAGGACGAAAGAATTAAGACTTAACGGCAAAAAACTGGCGTGAGCCGGTGATGTGCTGTGTTTCGTCCGGTGAGCTAGTTTATTGGTGGCCCAACTTCCCTAATCCCCTATCCTTATTCCCATTTCCTCACAAAGGCCGGCAACGCACTTGGGACTCGTCGGAAATTGTGAGTGTCTGTGGGCGACGGCAGTTGCTTTCCATCAGGTATCCCGTCTGCTTGTTTCTCCCCTAAATATCATAAAAAATTCAATGCCATATATAAAGAACGCACATAAATTACTCAGATGTTCTTTACAAAGTCTGATCCCTTAGACCGCACGAGCTGATCTTCTTTTTAAGGATCCACTTTCGCTGTTCCACAAGAAACAGTTTTATCTTAAAAGATACAGAGCCTGTTACATCACGAATATTAATAGGCGTAATAGCTAGAAGTCATTTAGGTGTTAGGAGTTTCCACACCCTCGAAACCCTGGAACAGTACATGAATGGTCATATCTCCAGGTGATTCACTGTTCCGGTTACCTGCGTGCGCGTCGTTTCGGCGAGGGTACGGCGTCTCTGGGTCTGGTAGCTGTGGGCCACTCCCTGCCTCCCTCCGCCGTCACCGAGCTGAAGCTGCACTCCAACATGTTCATGTTCAGAGCCTCGCTGGATATGAGACTCATATTCTTGGACGCCAGGTCAGTCTTCTTTTTTCTTTTCTTCAAATGTTCTAATTTTTTTTTGATGACCATCCATAAAGTACGCACTTAAAGGCACATGGAGAGTGTCGTCGAAGTGTGACATGGCATAACAAGGAATGGGGGGTGCTGTTTCGTACTGTATGTCGGTATTTTAAGAAATCTGTTCCGCCTTTATTTTGATTATATCTACAAGTTTAATATAATTGGATACAATACAGTAGTAATAATAATATTATTAATTTTTTTTAAAGTAACCATGAATTAATCTCATCACCTTAGGTCATTATCGACCAATATAAGTTAGTAGTTGTTGTCCGCGACTACGTCCTTATGAAAGTTATTACATTATACCGTTTTTACAATTTTTTTTTTTGATTACTCCTCATCGCCTATTGATCGTAGCGTGATGTTATATTGCCTATAGCCTTTCTGAAACGGGCTAACCAACACAAAGAGATTTTTCGAATTCAACCAAATCCTTCAGCTTTATATGAACCGAACGTGTAAACTGTAGTATTAAATTTTTTCTATGGCATAGAGTTTAATGCTCTTGTAATTATAGGCAATATCAACTCCTAAACTAGACAGAATATTTCTTCATCACGGCCCAACACCTTAACACTGGACCTCACAATTAATGACAAAACTTTCACCCTTATCCCTTAGACACAAGGGCAAACTTCCTCTGAGTGTAATCTGAATGAGCGCCGCGTCTGGTCGTAAACTCCAGCGCGGCATCGATTTCACGGACCTCGCCTTGTACTTGTGACCTCATAATATGACCCCACGTGCCCACAGGAACCGTGCATTTTGGGGACTAAAAGTTTGACGCGATTTTCTGGCGATTCCAGGATTTACAGCTAGATTGAAATATTGACTAAATTTTTCTCAATACACGTAGGATGGTTAACTGTGAGTTTTGTTAAAACGTACATTTTTCGAGATAATGAACACACAACACAATGAAAATAACTGTAAACAAGTTGTGGATAGCTTATTCGACACATATCAGGAGGCGGTGAAACAGACCTCCCTGGAACTTGAAATTATTATCTAATTTTAATACTTTAAAAAGATGAGAAATGGAACGCGCAATGATAATTTTAAACTCTAATATAATGTGAAAATAATGGTATATGTACCAGAGATGGTGCTGTATGTGATAAATGATTTTCCCTGTTTTCCTGATTTTCTTTTTTTTCGCCATAAACCTCAAGGAGCCCGAGACCTTTCCAACGAATGCAAAAACGTCGAAAACGTTTCATGCGTTCTGGAGATATATCGTCAGTGATGAAAACCCGACTTATTTTATATTAAAACTATGAGTATTGCTCTAGCTGTTTCATATATAAATAATATAATTGATATCAAAGTCATATATAATATGCTGACTGAAGGACGCACTGTCGCGTTTCTCATATAAATTACTACGGATGTGGTTATTTAGAATTATATATTTTGCTATTCACCTGTATGTCCGTAATAAAACGCAAAGAAATGGCTAGGTGTTGTAATGAAAGTATTGTCTAAGTTTCGAGCCCCATTTTCACGGGTAATTCTGTTTGCAATAAATATTTAATAGCAATAAGTATTTATACAGCATTCCGTTCCGAGAACAGCACAATGCTCGCAGCTGCGGCGTGTCGATGTGTGCGGATATGTCGATAGCGCGTCGACTTTTACGCCGGCCGTCAACGTTTTCCGTATTAAGTTTTCGAATTCGTTTTCTGCATTTTCATTCGTTCGGAAAAGGTGAACGCGTGCGCTAACTAACCTATTTTCTACTCATTCTATTAATCTAGGTGTCTTATTCGGAAACTTAATACGGAAAACGTACTTCTGCATCGCGCTATCGCTAATAAGACTTGGTGCACTATTATTACTGTTAGACTTGCAGCATATTTTTTTTTTAATTTTTTACTCCCTACTGATACGGATCCCAAGCGCGAGGCCTACTCGCAATTGGTCGGTTTTTATCTTAGAATCTAAAGAAATAATGCTAAAAAAAATCTAATGAAGGCTGTACACTCTCTCGGGTTACACTCTCGCAAGCGGCTGACAGACAAGACGAGGCGAGCCATTGTGCGAGTGCAACCATTTACACTCTCGCACTCGGGCGGTCTCGCTGTGTCTCGGCGAGAGTGTACAGCCTTCCGGATTGTTAGAGAATTCGAGCCTCAGCATACTCTCGTGCGGTGATGTTCGACGTGTCGGAGCGTGCGTCTGTGGCCATACCCGCCGGTTTATTAGTTCACGCCAATCACCCGCGCTCACAATGCACTTCGACGAAACCCGACCCGCGACACACACACACATCTTAGTAGATATACGTAGCAGACGTACTGGCAGACAGACAGACATGTTCATTTTATGGAAGTAGGTATGCGAAATTTAGATCTTTTGGCTATGTCGGTCATTACCAAAAGATCCAAATTGTATAATTTTAATAAATAAAACGCTACGCACACTACAATATACACACTAGAATACACCAACAATACACTACAATATTTTGACATGACACGATAATCATACACGAAATTAGTTTATACTGCGCGATTATATAAAAGTCATAGATAAAATTTCACAGCGCATGCGTCAAAAAACGCTACCAAACACGGCCTTTTGTCTGTGGTTGAAGTTAGATTTATTCAAATAAAATTTAATGGTCTGGTAACGAGACCTTTATGCCAAATTGAAGTCTGTGATTGAATTGAAAAATATTTATGGTCTAATTTCGACCACAAGGCGGCCTCTTGTATAAACAGATAGACAAAGTTTTATATATGTATCTGTATAAGCGGATGAATATTGAATATTACTAAGACTAAAACTAACAGAAATTACGCGAATGCGAAAGACTGTAAGTATACATGGATGGATGGATGTATAGGTAAATAGATATATCGATATTTGTTATTCTTTACTTAAAAACTGTATAGATTTTCTCATTAAATTTTATGATATTAGAGACTTAGCTGATACCTACTCTGAAATAGCACAGGCTGCTGCTTACTGCGGAAAAATATCACGATTTATTTTCCCATATGTGTGTATGTATATATATTTTCATATGAGTGGCCATGGACGACGTCAGTTGTTTTCCATCAGGTAACCTGTCTGCTCGCTTGCCCCCTAAATATTATAAAAATATATATATATATATGCATATATATATATATAAACCACGTGTGACACCGCGGGCCACAGCTAGTCATGATATATCAAACCCCCCTCAGCCTCCCAGAATCTAATCTCAGATGGGCAGATAGTGTGTCTGTCTGTCTGTAGTGTCGGGTGTCGCCACCTGGCCGGCCGCAGGTGGTGTTTTGCATATTGGCGTTTTGTATTCCGAATGCCATCTTGGGTTGGTTATCTAACGCGAATCAAAGATTAATATAATATAGCGGGCCAACAACCAAGAATTACATTTTTATATTAAGAATGTTTATAGCTGGAGACTTCTCGATGCTAATATTATACAGGGTGTAACAAAAGTAAGTGATAAAACTTAAGGGATCGAATGTGTTCCTGATATAGAGCTAACTGTTGAAGAAGTGGCGCTGAAAGCAAAAAAAAGTTTCATGACTTGTATGGCCAAGCAACCCAGCGACATGTCTATACAAATCGCAAAAAAAATGTTCGCTTTCAGCGTTGCCACTTTTACAGTTAATTCTTTATCAGGGACACATACGATCCCTATAGTTTTATCACTTACACCCTGTAGATATAATAGTGTGTATGTCTGTCTGTTATCTCTTCACGTCCAAACGGCTGAAATGAGTTTGTCAGAATTCGGTATCAAGATGCTTTAAATCCAGATTATCGATCATCTCAGATAATGTAGAGTTTAGGTTATAAAAGTTGTAACTAAAGTAAGTGGTTAAGCCATTATGGTGGACCATTACAGCCCCGCATTTAGGAGGGGGGCAAGCCGGGGCCCGAGCCCCGGGCGGCAGGCCCGGACGCCAAATTCATTATTAATTTTAATTTAATTATTATAAGTAAATAAATACCACGAAATTGGTTTCGATAGTGTTCGGTAGCGTTTTTTGACGCATGCGCTGTGAAATTTTATACTGCACGATTATATAAAATTTCACATCGCATGCGTTCAAAAACGCTACTGAACACGGGCTCTGTCTACGCACGAAATATTGTTTTGTCTATGGTTGAAGTTAGATTTTTTTAATAAAAATAAATGGCCTGGTAACGAGATCTTTATGCCAAATTGAAGTCTGTGATTGAATTAAGAAATATTTGTGGTCGAATTTCGACCAAAGCGCGACCTCTAGTATAAACAGATAGACAGACAAAGTTTTGTATATGTATCTGTATAGGCACGGATAAAAATAATTTAATAATAAGTAAATAAATACCACGGACAAAACAGCATGCATTATTTCCAGAAGGCCTATGCCTTAGTGAACATATAGCTAAAATTATAAAGATAAAAGCAAAAATAAGTGGGGGCATATCTCAGTTTTTGCCTCGCCTAAAAAAATTTAAGACCCGGAGCTTAGGGCTGCACCATTACTATGGTCTCATCTTACCTTACCAACATTTTAGTATGAAAATATTGTTGATGGGATATTAATTTACTCTATTTTATATCGAAACATCGTGTACTGTTTCATTTTCGCTTTACCGGAATCGAACCGCTCATCTATCCGACTCATTTTGAACTCTGTCGCAATGTCGTAGAGTTTACAATCGATCGCCGAAAACCGCTGATCCTTCATACGTGCTGAAGAGCTTTTGAGTCAGCTCTTCCGCGCCGTCAGCACAGAGATCGCCGTGGAGTCGCGTGCTCTAACATTTGTTAATTTCGCAAAACATTTTCAATTATAAATATGTTATTAAATCATCACGTATGGTGGACGGTGAAGCAAGTCACGGAAGGTGATATTAACCTAAACAAAACTTTTCTGTATAATTGAACTAAATGGTGCATGACGGGGCGCAACGGGATGGGCCGCATTTTTAGCACGAGTTTCGGGACCGAGTGTACGTTAGGTTGTAAAGCTCGTATGCTGCCCGCCCCACCGTCTTTATGAGCGCGTGCCTTTAGAACACATATTGTTATTTCCTAGAAAGTATTTCATAAATCCTAATAAAAACAGTTTTTATTTTCTATCAACAAGATAAATTGTTCAACATCGTTTAGATTATTTTAATTTAAAATATTCAAAATGATTGCCAAATCATTTGAATTCGGAAAGATCCTCTCCACGTAACTCCTGTCCCGCCCAAAGGGGGTGCGAACAAAAATTGTTATAGCACGCACCCGACACTAGTAATTGCCACTCGCGCTTGGCAAAAAACTCACTCACACAGACACACACACACACACACTAGCACGACTGATAATAGGACTACATTTTGATCAAATATTTTAGAACATGAGACTTAGAAGAAAAAAATATATCTCCAAAATTAATAAGAGAGAACTAGCACTGCGTGACGTCATAAATGAAGATAGATTCCATTTTTTCCATTTTTTAAAAGTCCTTTAATTACTAATAAGAAAAAAATAGGTAACAAGGTAAAGCATCATATTTTGAAATGACAGTGTGTAATTTAGCAGAATAATTATTAGTTTACTTCTAATAACGGTAAATATATAGAAAAAACGCTTGTCATTATGTTAATACCAGGATAATGTCCTCTTCACAGCATCCACCCTCTACGTCTAATCATCAGGTGTCACTCTGCCCATTGTTTTGTCATGCCAAAAAACTGTTGACTAAAGAGAAGTGAAGATCAGCTTCCGCCAATTATTATGAGGGGTACATGAGATAGAGCACATTGCTGTGAGGAGCAACGGGGTGGGCTGCAATCACATGTTTTGAACTTTTCATATGCGTTGCCGCCTGCTGGGGCAAAATATAGAATTAGGAGACAAAATTGGTAAACTAATTATAAAAAATGTGACATCAAAATACAAATAAAAATATTGACAACACCCGACTGATGTTTTTTTTTGTCGATTAATAACGTACGGTATTGCGACCCGCCCCGCTGCAACTTAGCATTATTTGCGCGTACTAGTAATTGGGGTGAAAAGTTCGGTATGGGGCACACTCGATTTTTACGGAGAATTAGTTTTTGTGTTAAATTGGTGTTGTTTTATGCTGACATTACATACTTTAAGTGCGGAAGCTTGTGGGGCGAGATTTTTGGGAGGAACTCCTTTTATATGCACGCAATTAAAAGTCTACTTAAAGATGTTGTCGAGGTACTTATTACTTTTTACATAAATTACAGTTATTTTGATAAATCTTCAAGATGTTTTATAAGACTTACATTTTTAAATTTAATGATACATTAGTATCACAGTAAACAGAATTAGTTGAGAGCATCAGAATAATTGAAGACATAACTGGAAGGAACGGGTTACTAACATTTTACAAATTGGCGGATTTTTCGTAAATGGACGCTTTAGGATCGGAAAAACGATTTAAAATTAAAACAATGTGGATTCTATGTATAGCTAGATAGACAAGCTAGATAATGAAATCGCTAAATTACAAGATTTATAAAAAATTTATAGGAAAATATGAGTGTTTAGTCAAAGGTAGTAAAATGTTAGTTGTACCCTTCTTCCACTTATGTCTTTAATTATCATATTCATAATAATATTGTCATCATACTTTACTATGATATCGATTTCATAGTCAATATCAAATGTCTATAACATGGTTCAGAGTTCTATGAAATCATTTGTCAATACATTTAACAGTAACCAGCTATGAGGTATTGATGACTCTTCATTGGCCGCTTCATTTCTAAGCTAGTTGGCAAGCCAGAACGCTAGCCAAGCAAGTCTAAAAGAGAATTAGCTTGCTATCTTAGCTTAGCTAGCCCGGGACTCAAAGTATGTCCATACCAAATTTCAGCAAAATTTGCTCAGTGTAGGCGTTAAGAGGTAACAGACAGACTGAGAGATACTTTCGCATTTATAATATTTGTATGGATGTATTCTATGCTGCTTACACTTTCACATTTATAATATTTGTATGGATGTATTCTATGCTCTTAACACTTTCTCATTTATAATATTAGTATGGATGTATTCTATGCTGTTAACACTTTCGCATTTATAATATTAGTATGGATGTATTCTATACTGTTAACACTTTTGCATTTATAATATTAGTATGGATGTATTATATGCTGTTAACACTTTCTCATTTATAATGTTAGTATGGATGTATTCTATGCTCTTAACACTTTCTCAATTATAATGTTAGTATGGATGTATTCTATGCTGTCAACACTTTCGTATTTATAATATTAGTATGGATGTATTCTATGCTGCTTACACTTTCGCATTTATAATATTAGTATGAATGTATTCTATGATGTTAACACTTTTGTATTTATAATGTTAGTATGGATGTATTCTATGCTGTTAGCAAAGTGTTTCAAGTTGTGTTTTGTCGCAGGGTGGCGTCGCTGACGGGTTACGAGCCACAGGACCTGATAGAGAAGACACTTTACCACTACATACACGGCACAGACGTGTTACACATGAGATACTCGCACTGCACACGTGAGTACCGACACAGTGTTTATATGGGATTTGTGCACATGACCATGAGCATCGCTAGATGGCGCTGTACAGATGCCATTTTAAATTTTATGTAAATGCGAAACGTATCGTTCACGATCGAATGTCAAAAAAGAATAAGTACTCGGCTCTCGGATGCCAGAAACGTACGGACTGATTTATTCCGGCCGCGCATTATCAGAATTTTTTTAATCAGAAAAATTCGGAAGGCCGTCAAATACCATAAAACCGATGAGACATTTCTGATAGTATGCGGGGTTCACAACAAGATAGTATTGCAGAGTGCGTTCTGAGTTTCGTGCGAGTTTTTCTTGACATTCGACCGTGAACGCGTTTAGTAAGATTTTATATGGAATGTGTACACCGTAAGCATCGCTAGGTGGCGCTGTACAAATCCCATATAAAATCTTAGTAAACGAGAAACGCGTTCAGGGTCGAGTGTGAAAAAAACTTACGTCGGCATTCTGTCCTTTTATGAGTGAATATGCTAAGGGGTTATGAAGTTGGACCTCCAGAAACTCACTCACTCGACGAAACACAGCGTAAGCGCTGTTTCATGCCGGTCTTCCGTAAGCCCGTGGCATTGTCCCATTAGTGCCGAAGCATGGCTATCCCATGGCCAGTTACAAGTCAGCGGGCAGCTCCTTTGTCCATCAATCACGATAACCTTTAAAGGACTTGTAGGGAACATAGCCTAATATATTTCCATCTTCCAGTGCTGACGAAGGGTCAGGTAACATCGCAGTACTACAGGTTCCTGACCAAGTCTGGTGGTTGGGTGTGGATGCAGAGCTACGCCACCATCGTACACAACTCTCGCTCCTCGAGACCACACTGCATCGTCTCTGTCAACTACGTGCTCAGGTATAATACAAAACCGGCGATGTGCGAGTTGCGGACAGACGGACAGACAACGATGTCTCACACCGTTTGTCCATCACCTCCGACAGCCGAGAACGAGACTATTTCGGACCGATAAAATACAACTTTAAGATCTAGGCTTTAGGATTCATTTTCTGGCGACTGCTCTATCGTCGTTGCCGTCATTAAAGGCGTAGAGGAAAATGAAACCTGTAGTCTATGTCATAAAGTTGAGTTTTTTTTGCCTAAATAATAAAAAATAATTTTCTCGGTGGACGGTATTGGTGGACGAACGGCACGGCACGGTGGCGGATCGTAGCACTTAGTACTCAAGAGCATGCTCAGAAATTTTGAGATGCTGCTTACAATAATAAAGAGACGTTTATGAAATTTTATACAGCATTTAAACATTTTTGATAATGTTCTTAACATTAGGCGTAGGCTAAAATAACGGGCCTTAGTAATAACTAATAACTAATAGGGATAGGTTTTTACACTTTGGCTACGGAACACTAACAAGACGATATATTGTCGCTGCGTGTACGAAACCGCGTAAAAACAATTTGAAAATACCGCGTAACAGCAAAACACGCAAAATTCAAATATCGTGCCAGGCGACTCTAAACGCCTATTGGCTAATATTAGACCTCACCTAATTTGAATTATCCAATACCATCTACAAGTATATCTCAAAAATACTGTCAATTGACTGATTCATAGAACGTGAAAAAATAACATATAAATTAATAAATTTAAAAATGACAGAAAATACACATTTCCATTATTCCTATACGCTTGCGGAAAACATAGGATAGGAGCCTCCTATAAAACTTATTATCTATAATATTTACGTCTAGTACAATACATTACGTCAACTAAGTACATACTAACATAATATTTATCAATACGCAGTGAAATAGAAGAGAAACAGCTGATACTGAGCACAGAGCAGGGCCCCCCCAAGCTCCACGCGGACCCCCCAGCTCCCCCCGCGCCGGCGCCACACCCCCCCGCCGCTCCCCCCCGCGACAAGCTCGCGCCCCCCGAGGGGGAGTTCCCGGCGGACTTCTACCCGGACTACACGCTCCCCCCCGTCTACGACCAGGAGGAGTACCAGAACTATGAGATGTTCTACAACGAGGGATACACGGAGGAGGTAGGCTTTAAAACGACTTCCTGAAACTTTACCCTTCCTTTGCCGTCTGGAAATCTATTCGACCACACAATTTTAATAATTTCAAAGAAATTTCCTTATCACGGTGTTTGCTACCTTTGATATAAATTTATGTCCTCATTCCAATAACAAAAAATCACTACAGAATTGGCTTCTAACGATGCTTTTTCAACTCTGCTACTTTCACATTCTAAGACATAAATATATCTAACATTTTGCAACCTTCGAGTATAATACACAAATTTTTTCCCATAATATTTTGACAAATCTTATAATTTACTTATTTCGTTATCTAGCTAGTGTATCTAGCTATACATCAAATCCACATTATTTTAATTTCAAATACTTTTTCGGGTCCAAAAGCGGTCATTGACGAAAAAATTCCGGGAGTTTTTAAAATGTTAGTAATCTGCTTCTTCCACTTATATCTTCATTTAACAATGCACACCCTTAAGCAATTATCACTTTTTATTTAACACAATGTGGACGAAGCCTTTAAGTTATTCTTTTTACAACTATAACCGCCCTTCAAAAAGGATATTATTATTCTGCTGTACTGTAGATACATTTTTTATTCACATTCTGTATTTTCGTCACCAGGTAGTCCAACCGAACTACGTGTACGGGGCGAACCAGCGGCCGTTCTCGGCCAGCTCGTCCTCCTGCAGCTCCGTGGAGAGCTCCGAGGTGTACAGCTACACAAACCTGCTGTCCTTCTACGGGGGGGCGGCGGGGGGGTCGCGGGAGTTCGCCCCCCCGCAGGAGGGGGGGTACACCAGCGTCATCGTCGACAACACGCAACACTACGGCGCCGTCAATGAGTTTGTACATTGACGAGACGAATTGGTTCTAAGTGTGAACGTTGACTGAAATGTTTTTTTTTTATGATGTGGTTTTGACTCACGCTATGTGCAGCAACTATAAGTCATTGTAGGAAAAGTATTGTACAAGATTCGGGAGACACTACGCCTGGCACGGTTAGTGGCTACCATGGAAAGGTTTATTTGTACTTTGTGAACAAAGTGGCAGATTGGCATTCTGTCAGTTTATCTCAAAAATCTGTTGGCTTTTTTTATATTTCGTATTTGTATTCGATGGGTGCGTGTCGAAATACAACGGCCGAAACGTATTTGGGATGTCAAATGGACAATGGAGTTTTGCTACTTTTGCCACCGTGCGCGCTATGCGCATTGCGCACCTACATTGCACCTAACGAGTATTGGTCAGCATGCTAAGCTGCAGCTTGCAGCACCTTCGTTGCGTACGTTCCCATTTGTAAACTGTCAGTAAAGAGTTTGCGCTACTCCCTGCTAGATGTCTCTTTTCTCATGAAAAAGTTCGAAAAGTTAGTCTAAGAGTACGCTACTCTTTAACGAAAAAAAATACTATAAAATAAGGAATACGTATAAATATTTCAATGTATAGTAAATAATAATATTGTAAAATAAGGAAAAATATATCACTAGCACATAGTGTGCTTTGTAAAAAAATGTAAAAAATATTATTTATTTTATATATTTCTAATTGATTCTAAAAATTACTCATGCTTTTTTATAAATAAAAGTAGGTATGCATATTGTTTAAGCTTATCCTAATAAAATAATTGTAACAGAGTTGATGAAAGGAAAACATAAAAATTTAATTATAATAAACACAATCTTATTAACAAAAACATTAACTTCCTCTTACACTTAAAAGTGTTGTTGTCTTTTTCTAAAACTCTGAATAAATTATAAAGAAAAACAATAACGTATGTCATCGTAAAATGAGAAATTAATATCTTTGTTAATAAAAACGTTTGGGGCTAAAAACATGTCAGCTTATAAAACACAAAGTGTTTTTTTCATTACTCAGGTCAAACTCTGTTTATTTAAAGCCAAAATATCAAGTATAGACAATAATAGGTATAGGGTTGTAATATTTTGTACAGTATAATAGTTTAGGTACAAATAGAGGCTTCGACATATCTAAAAAATAATTTAAGCTAGCTAGGAATTTAGGTATTTATATATTTTTAGACCTTATCTCAATATGAAGGACTCCTACGAGTACAGGTGTAGCAAAATAAAGTAGTTACACTTAAGGTATATGAGTCTCCCGTATAGAGTTTACTGTAAACTTTTACAGCAGTGCTAAACCAAATAGTATGATAACTTTATTTTGTTTCACCTTGTATATTATCGCATGTCAAAATTGATATGTTTTGTATTAAATAATAAAACATTTTTAAATATTACCTATTTATTGATTTTGATTTATAGTAATACGAATAAAATGCATATTTTAGATCCCGGTCACTATATGACCTCAATGTGAATCTCATGTTAGCGTCCCGAGTTTTCAGATTGTTACATAACTTACAATCAGGATAGTGGTATACGAAGTACGTAACACATAATTATAATATTATTTTTGTAATAACTCAGATTATTATGAACTCTAATTTAATGAAAAGTTTTGCCGAAAAAGTAAATCTTAATTTAAAAATCTTCATTAATTTCAAGTTGATTAATAATTACATCGCTCTAGCTCTGAGTGTGGCTTTTTTATTTTTAAGGTGAATTACATTTCTTATGGCTACTAATGATTTTTATAATTAATTTGATAATGGTAGCTACTATTTAAAATTATAACCTGTATAAAATATAGTATCCTATCTCTACACTGTGGATCGGTGTTTTTGTTGATATTTTTTCATACATAGTACGATTTTAGATATTTTCCCTTACGAAGAAAAAATACCAAAAAACATTTTTTCCGTCTCTGCTAGATTTGAAAATGTGCGTTATAGACATTAAACAACGATATTTTGTATAGTATATCGACTCTGTATAAAAAATTTTTAGGAAGGAATTATGTCTCTGTTAAAGTATATTATTTACTTGCCTACAGTCTTTCTTTTCGGCGGATATAAGATTAGCGGTATGGATCATTAACCCTCTATCAAATTACTATACAAACGATTTTTAGATTAATTACTATACAAAACGAGGAGGCGATTGTCAACAAAGTGACGTCACATAACTTGGTTTACAATCGCATTTTGTATGGAAATGACGATTTTTTTAACAGAGGGTTAATGAAGCACACCGCCAATCTTAAGCGAATGCATATTTAAGTTTCGTATATTTATTTGAATTGAATAAAATTGTAGAATGTGTGGTGTTGTTTTAGCAAGAGTATACAGTCACTTCTGAGAGTTTGCTAGTCTATAATTGTACATAAATAGATATAAGTATACTATTATTAAGTTCTTCATTCTACTTGTAACTTGGTTATACATTTATTTAAAGGTATTAAAACATAATATTAAAATATTGTGTTTTTCTATTACCCGATTCTTTGATTATAATTTAATTTTTGTATTTTTATTATTGATACGTATAACTAATATATATTATTACAAAAAAGTACTATTTTAGCTATTATGGACTCTAGCACTAAAATTTTGTTAAATATGCGAGTATAACTAGTATCTAAGCTACTCATCAATAGATGGCGTACAACAATTACTTTTACATTCTAGCGATAGATGTCTCTGCAAAATAGATTCAAAGTACAAAGAAGTTAAAACAGACAAAGATCGTGGATCTACATAGTTTAATGCCTACAGATCACGATCAGACTTAACATACATGAAACTGACATATTCTAACCAAATGACATAGGTCCGTCAACTGGCTCTCTTTGAATCCCCCATTGTATATTAAAAAGGAGAAAAGGTAGAAAAAGCACTGATAAGTTGGTGTAATTAATTTATTATCTGTGAGTTAGTCGAAGTCGAACTCAATGAGGTCTCCGAGCTCGCCGACGAGGTCGAGCTCGCTCTCGCTGCTATTGCCGTCATCGTCCATGTCTCGGTCTCTCTGTTAAAAATATAATGACGTTAGTCAGAATAAACAAAAAAATAATACGCTAGGTGCGATTAAGGAGGCTTAGATTAAAAAAAAACTTTTCAAAACATAAGAATAGTGGGTCGTACATCCATGAAATACCCTATTTCATGAAAGAACGACACACTATTCTAAACCAATCCAGTGCAGCTGCATTCAATATTCTTTTAGGAGATATTGGGAACTCATTATTAATAATATTCCTTTCCTACTAATTAAACTTAAAAAAAAAAAAAATAATAGACCAATTTTTAATAATGTCTCTCACTAATTACATATCCGTCACGTTTACACACTCGTTTTATATTAATAAATGAAAAGAGTAACTGACGTTAATAGCGATAAGTCAATGCATCTGTTAGTGGCGTGCCCGGACTGTAGGAGTATACCTGTCTCTGTCTGCGCGTGCGGCGTCGTCGCGGCCGCTCGGGGGAGGAGTCCTCGGAGCTCTGGTGGTCCGCCAGACCCATCACTGCGTTGCGGATCAGGTTAGACGCTGGAAAAAAGTATTTTAATGTTGTACCATTAAACAATTTTATTCCTCCACACAAATATTATAAATGCGGAAGTGTGTCTGTCTGTTACCTCTTCACGACCAAAATGATGAACCGATTTTGCTGAAATTTGGTATTGAAATACCTTAAGTCCCGAGGAAGAATGAAGTTGCGGGAATTATCTGGTACTTTACAAACAGATTGGCTTGCGGAGATGTAAAAGCATTAAATTTTTATAGTTGATATGGAGGAGTGTGAAAAACCAATGTTATTTTAAAATATGCTTTGATCTTGCATATTTTTAATAAATAAAACGCACACTACAATATTTCGACATGACTCGATAATCATACGCGAAATACTCTTTTTTTATTAAATTTAATTTTCTGGTGACGAGACCTTTATGCCAAATTAAAGTCTGTAATTGAATTAAGAAATATATTTTCGAATTTCGACCATAGAGCGACATCTAGTTTATATTATTATGAATCGAATTCGAATTATCACTACCTTCACCTTAGGTGTATAATATCTGTACCTTCGTCATCGTTGTCTGAACTGGAGTCGGAGCCGTCGTCGTTCTCGGACCCGCCGCCCATCTCCTCCTCCTCTTCCTCCTCCTGAAAACGGCAGGTCAATATTATCATACTTTATAATATTACCCATTTGCATTCTTTAGTTTTTATAGACAAACAATAATCGGCTGTCATAATTTTTTGGGAATTCATGCTAAGGAATGTCCCCCCACTCCCTAAAGCCTTGACAGCACTCCCCTCCCCGCCCCCCACACACCGGCCACGTCACACTCACCGCGTCGTCGTCGTGGTCGCGCTTGCGGCCGACGTCGTACAGCTTGACGCAGGACTCCTGCACCTGGTCGTAGTCGCCGGCGTTCTCCACCAGCGCGATCTGCGCGCCCTCCCCCGACACGCCCAGCGAGTAGATGTTGCGCTTCACCTCTATCGTCGCTGGAATATAAAACGCACATTTCAACCCTCGTACATAAAAGATAGGTCAATCGTTTTGACAGAACGAGTATAGTGTAGAATGTAGGCGAATGTTGTCTGTATAGAAATATGGAATTCGATCCAATTTATTGAAAACAAAATCCATACTAATATAATAAGTGCGAAGGTGTGTCTCTCTGTTACCTCTTCAAGCCTAAACCACTGAACCGATTTTTGACTGAAATTTGGTTAGCGAGGTAATTTTTATCCTAGATAAATGTACGGTTTCGTGCGATAAACGGCATCATCTAGAAGTATATACTTTTTTGAATCTTTATAATAGCATCCAGTGAGTACTACAGAAGTGATACTACGTTTAATTTTGTTTTTTTGTATTTGAGCGGAATGCCTACAAATTCTTGTCCAGTTTGGCGTATTACTGTGGAAACATGTTGTGTTGTATTAAAATGAATAAAAAGAATTTAAAAAAAATTTAAACATTTGGAAGCGGACGCAAAATGGTCCTTCTAACCACATACCTATGCTGGAGTAGTCGTAGGGGTCTAGCGTCTTGAAGCTGGTGTCGAACTGGCTGCGCTCCTCCGCGTCCTGGTCCGAGCACACCGCGTACAGAGCGCTGCACGACGGATTGAACATCACCTGCACAATAGCCCATGAATTTATTTTAATTGAAGACCACACGGGAAAAACAAGGAATGTCAAAAAAATAAAACTAAGAGAAAAACAACTTTATATAGTTTAAAAGTCTATATATAGTCTAATTGAACTATAAATAAAAGAAATAAAGAAACTATAAAAGTTGACTGCAACGGTTATACCCAATTCTTATAATAGAATGTTTAATTTTTTAATTCAATTTTTATAATAGAATGATACACTAAAAAACTTACAGGGGTGTTATTATGATCTCTTATTCCCAGTCAAGTTCCAGCCAGTCAGCAGTGACACTAAATACGTTAACTTTGACGTTCCCTAACGTCACCAACACGTTTAAGATCCATTCATAGACAACCAAACTAGTATTAATTCAGTTATTATTCTAATAAGACCTTGTGATACGAAAAAATAACAAGGCCGTATATTGAATTGCCTGGAACCATGCAGGTTTGTAATGGTCATAATAGCCCCCCTGGTGACATTAAAAAAACAGTTGATAAAAAAGTGTCATTCCTTGTTTTTCCCCTGTGGTCTTCAAATAGATTCTTCGTATTGTATTATATAGATTTTTCTTTGGATGTTTGTCAGTCAATTACGTCAAAACTACTAGACGAATTTTGGTATACGGATAGGATATTAGCCGACTAAAAATATAGGATACTTTCAATACAATACATTTTTTTTTTATAATTTGCGAATACAACGTATTTATACACATAATTACGTACATATCTGCGTGCACGCGTATAATGGGGGAAATTGAAAGAGAGCCAGTTGACGGACCTACGTCATTTGGTCGGAATACGGCAATTGCATGTAAGTCGCGTTCTGTCGGCTGGGTTTGACATAACGCGACCAAATTACTTAGATGCGCAATCTGTATCTATTTCAATTTCTCTGATTGTACGTACGCCGTCTATATTAGATCTTATATGAATTACTAGGAGTTAAAACTTGACATTAATAATATTTACTCACTTCTGATTTGTCTAAGGCGGGCACTGTCCGTAGTAGATGGAACGTCCGTAGATCCCAAACTTCCGTGTTCGATATTACCTAGAATAGAAAATGTAATTACAAATTATTTATCGTACTTAATAATAATAATAAAGCCAACATGTAGGAAAATTTTAGTTTTTAAACAACTTCCAAAAAGAAGGACTCTTTTAACTTCGACCGTATATCTTATGTTTTTTTTTGCATGAATGTGTTTTCTACTACAGTTAGTTGCATCTGTTAACACAAATGACGACATGAGTAGGTGAAACGAGCAACTGTTCGAACGGTTTGAAAACTCTTCGTTACTCGATGTTTTCGTAGACAAAAGCTAGTATCCACACTAATAATATAAAGCTAAAAAGTATGTTTGTTTGAACGCGTTAGCTCATGAACTACTGACCGGAATTGAAAAATTAGTTTTGTATTGGTTAGTCCGTTTATCGAGGAAGGCCTTAGGCCATATAACATCACGCTACGAACAATAGGAGCAGTAATGAAAAAATGTTGTTAAAAATGGAATAATTTTGAAGATTCACGCAGACGTAGTCGCGGGTAACAGATAATACAAAATATACAGTCATACCTCTAGCCCGTTGGGATGGAAGACCCCGCTGTGCGTCTGGTTCAGTTTGTCGAACTTGTGGATCCCCTTGCCCGTGTTCACGTCCCACAGCACGCCGTCTGAAGTACAATTATTGATTTTGATCAAAATTTTTGACTGTTCAAGGGGACTAGAGAATGGTTTATATTAACAAGTTAGCCCGGCAGGACAATTTCTGTCGGATCCTCTAGTTTACAATAAGTTGGATATTATATGATTGGATTTCATAACATTACAAAGGGGGAAAACCTTGTGTACTGACGCCTGCTGCGTCACTGCCACATGAATGAAAATTGTGTACATACATACAAGCGCACGCACACATAGGGCCGCGCGCACAATTGAGTTGAACTAACTATACACCACTACCAACTCTACAACTCTTTAGAACTTTAGAGGAGCCGTTGCCTTGTGGGAAGACCTTTGCATTCAAAAGAGTGCATTGCACTTGCATTCTTTCCTAAGAATTTGATTGAGACATTTTCCGATCTCAAGTACAACACGGATGCTCATTGCCGTGGGGAGAGCCATGTTTCGGCACGAATGATCCGGCTAGACCGGAGTGATACCGCGGCCTCTCAGAAATCTGGCGTGAAACGAAGTTGTACTGTGTTTCGTTTAAGTTTGAGTGAGTTTACCGGTGGCCCAACTTCCCCAATTTCCCTATTCTTATTCTCATTCGCTCATAAAAAGGCCGGCTACGCACTTGTGATTTTTCGATCTTACGAGTGTCCACGGGCGACGGCAGTTCCTTTCCATCAGGCACACCGTCTGATCGCTTGCCCCCTCAATATCCTTAAAAAAACTCACCGGACAGCACCAGCTCGTCCGTGGGGTTGAAGGTGGCCCTGTTCTTGGCGTACTGGTTGCTGATGGAGGGCGTGAGAGTGAGCAGAGCGCGGCCGGTCCGCGTGTCGAATATCGTCGCCGTCTCGCTCTTCGTGCCGATGATACGCTCGTCCGACATCTTGGAGAACTCCACGTACTCCTCGTTGTCCAGCTGAAAACTGAATGAGACTTTACTCAGAGAGAGAGAGAGAGGTTGATTTACAGGCGAATGGCGGACTTACAACGCATAGCGTGTCCACATAGGGAAGATGCGTGTAAAAAAAAAATGATAGTGGGCTAAAAGATATACAGAATAACAAAAAAATCTGAATTCTGTTGAGACATAAGTAAGATATTAGTGATTTAAGTTTTCTACCCATCTCTTTTTCTCAAAACATAACTAAGTATGAACTTTGTATGCAGCTCAGCTTAATCTCGGCACTCTCTTTATAAATGATTACTTGAAAGGCTTGTAACTTGGATTTCAATTTTATAACTGATTGGACTACGTCGTTTTTTAATAACGATAGATTTATTTAAAGAAAGAACATTTTTTAAGAAACACTTTCGTAGGCTATTTCTTAATAGTATTGTACTGAGTGATTATGAAAAAAAATGCATGTTTTTTTATTTTTATCAAGGATCAATGTCAAAATCAGTAGAGCTGAAGGCGAAAGAAGCAGCGCTGAAAGCCGAATTCAGATTTGTAAACGCAGGCACCCCAACAAGTTTTTTTTTAATTTAAGATTTTAGCCCTGCTATTTTCACAAATAAACTTTTACCCACACGTAATAATCACATCCCCAATTTAATTCATAATACACACTTAGTTTTCTTATACGCTGTATAATGCAAATGCAATCATAACTTGTATGTATGTATACTCACAGCTGTTCGAACTCCTTCATGTTCCAGAGCGAGGACAACGTCCGCCAGGTGATGGTCGACGACGAAAGCAGTAGCAAACCGTCTCTACTCGCCTGAAAACGAGACAGATTAAATATATACTTCATGTATAAGTCCGATAAGGTAGATTGCATTTGTACGATCAAAATCGTACATCAAGCATTTTAGGGTTATTTCGGAGTCAGCGTTTCCGACGCGCTCGTAATTATGTAAAACAGTTCGCATCAATCAATCAAGGCGATCGCGCGTGCTCGCACACCCGGCTCATTTGATCATATCAAGGATCAATAAATATCAAGTAAATCGTTTTAAATTTATCAAGTAAAAGTGTGTAGAGTCAATCAAGGACGCTACAGCATTAAAGGTGTGCACACGAATCACTGACCTCTATTATATACGCCGGACTGTCGATACCCTTTGAAATTTCAGCCCTTTCCCGAGACTTTGATTTGGGTTTAGAAACGAGTGGGAAAAGAACTAAATCTGACGTAATTTGCAAATGACCGCTTAATCGTATTGATTCTATTTTGTTTGGTTGTTAATTCGTATTATTTTTTTATGTTATAGTTTATGTTTAAATAAGTGGTGGAAATTCATAGGTAAACTATAAAATAGTGTGTGTTATGTAAAACTCATTAGTTCCTTTCCCGCTCGTCAGTGCCATCAGCGCCAAAGTACCGCATATCAAATCGCCTTACCATAGCTAGGCTTATCGTCAGTCCAGCGTATTTATAATAGACCAGTGACACGAATCGTGTCCCGTCCCTTCACCCCGCTATCGCTTATAAGACTGACCCTGACGGCAAGTATTTGACACTTTTTGCAAAACTAGGTCAATTTGTTTCTGACATAGTCTGACATAGTCACTTTTCAGTGATTATTTTGTTTTCTCAAATTATACCTCGCTAAGCAGTCATAAAAAAACACTAAAATTTATGTATTTTAAATGCCCGCCAAAACACAGTCCGCCATGATAGGCTGGATCATGTATGTGACGTCACTAATCGCAAAAGAAACAACGACTTTACGTAACGAATAAATAAATAAATAAATAAGAGGTTTTTAATATAATATTATACAATCTTTTATTTTAAAACCTCTTTTTACGAACTTAATAATAAAGACTTCAAAATGTTTACAGCATCTTCGTCGTTTGTTTTGGAGTTAACGACGTCAAAGACTCTCATCATGGCGGACAGCGTTTCGGATCACGTAATATACAGATAAATATTATTATAATAGACTTATTTTTAAAATTGAAAATAGAAATTGATATCGTAATTATATAAACGAAAATCGATTTATTTAGCTATTTAATTAATGAAATTATCATAATGATAAACTATTTTTTTTATTCATAAGGGCAACTAACCTATTCCATCGATATAAGAAGTAATACGATATTTTCCATTAATCTATTATTATTTACTACAGCACGATTTATTGACAAATAAGGTAAATACACACCTGCATATGGTATATGTATGACTCGTGGACCTGGTACGAGTTCTCCTCGACGCCGTTGAACAAGTTGAACACACGGATGTCGCCCGACGACGTCGCTGTCAGCAGCTGCGGCTGCGTAGGCTGCATGACAAAATATTGTCAAAAAAAATCATACTTCCATACTAACATAATAAATTCGAAAGCATGTCTGTTTGTCTGTTACATCTTCACGCCCAAAAGGCTGAACCGGTTTGATTGAATTTAGGTAAAGGACATAGTATACTTTTTATCACGGAAACCTACGTACGGTTCCCGCACGATAAACGAGTTTTGGTGCAACGGTGTTGCGTGTATCGTCTAGTCAAATATATTTTCAATCACAGTTAATTTTATACACCTACCGGTAACGGTTCGGAAACAAGCCCAGCGAGAAAAGTTAAGTGTTTGCAAGTATATACATTTTAATGAGTATTTTAAAGTAAGCAGCGTCTCGCAGTCTGCCCAAAACATCAACTGGTAATAAAAGTTTAAGTAGTTATTTTAATATGACCTGAGTAACGACGACTAATCAGTACATATTACATGTAAACACTAAACTCACATGGAAGATAGTATGAGTGAAGTACGCATCATCGTCTTGTAGGCGGAGCGTACGCACGTGCGCGAAGTGCGAGTGCGCGAGACGTGCATGCGCGCGCGTGTGCGCCGGCGCGCCGAGCTCGCGTCGCACGAGACGCGCGCACACGTTGGCCGGCTCCGCCCCCGCGGCCGCACCCGTCGCTGCGCCAGCGAACAACGGCGCGCGAGCACCCGTCGGCTCCGGACACTTGTGCGGCCTAAAAATTTGTACTATATAAGTATGGTAGCATTTTAACGTACCTTAACGCTTCCAATTACTTAGCGATTTAGTCCCCACAGACATGTGGTTGAATTGAAAAGCCTCCTTCTTTTTGGAAGTCGGCTAAAACCTTCAAATTATTAACATAATATAGTAAAACTTACTCAAAGAGATTAAACTGCGGACACGTGACGACGGGGTTCTTGCAGAGCGCGTGCTGGTTGTAAAGGTACTCCGTGATGATGGAGTGCAGCGTGACGCGGGGGGAGGGTGCGCGCTCCGCCCCTGGCGCGTGCGCCCCTTTTTGCAGCGACCGTCTCTCGCCCGGGCTGGCTAGGATGTTCTGGGACGTGTTCTGTACACGTCTGTGGATAAATTGGCATTAATATTGAAAACTAGTTGTTGCCTGCGACTACGTCCACGTGGTAAATGAAAGTATTAATTATCAAATGTTTAATAAAATGAAATATTTATCACATAACTTCAAATTAATACTTTTAATTAATACTTTGAAACTTCGTCGCTATGAATATATTTCAACCACCAAAAAAACATTGAAAATGGCTACAATAATTTTCTAAGGAGCCTATCGACACTGTCGGGGCGACACCCACTGACGTGCGGGGCGACTGGCGTAGTGAAACGCCACTCGCCCCGCGCGTCAGTGCGCTTGTGATATTTTACCACTGTTGTGTTAGTGTTAAAACTATTATTTTTTATTTTATTTTTATTATTAAAAATTAACTTTTAGTTTTTAAACTAAATTAGTTAATAAACTAAAAGGATGGACATCCTGTTCATTAAAACACCTTGGCAAAGAATAACTAAGTATATGATTATTATTATATATTTTATGATTAAACTTTATAATTTATTTTAACCTTAAATAAAAACGATTTTTGTAGATATTATGTTTGATTTTTTTTATCATTTCATGATATTTAAGTCTCTCTCCGGTGCGCACCCGTTATATAAGTAGGCAATAAAAACAATAAACACATACAATATGACATAACAATGCATATATATTATGCTCCTAGTAAACGTTAATAAGTCAATACAAATGCAAAGATTTTCACAGATTGAATAAATTTCTGGGTTATCATGTTGTAGCTTTACCACAAGAGCTATACCGCGGCTTAGGTATGAGCACTGCGCGGCGGGGGAGGGTTACCATGGTTACCAGTCGTGCTACTCTGTCAGTTGGCCGTCAACGCCGACGCCGGTAGTGTTCTTACCTGTCCCCCGCAGTTACTTTAGCGATTTTAAACAAATTCTATGTATAATGGGGGTAATTGAAAGAGTGCCAGTTTATGGTCCTACGTTATTTGGTCGGAATGAGTCAATCCCATGTAAGTCGTGACGTAGGCCCGTCAACTATATCTCTTTCAATTTCCTCCATTATGCAATATATTTATCAGGCCTGAGAATCAGTAACTATATATTTTTCAAACCCTTTACGTGATAATTTTCTGGCAAAACAACGTTCGCCGGTCAGCTTTTATAGCCTAAAAACCAACCTCAGTTTGATGACGT
Source organism: Cyclargus thomasi (assembly GCA_026546445.1). Taxonomy (NCBI): domain Eukaryota; kingdom Metazoa; phylum Arthropoda; class Insecta; order Lepidoptera; family Lycaenidae; genus Cyclargus; species Cyclargus thomasi. The sequence continues at coordinate 19,891 of JAOTAV010009976.1, read as the reverse complement.
GCGGCTGCGGACTGTCGTCATGCGTGTTTGGGGTGTGCGGCGTGTGGTGGTCGATGCTGTCGCGCTGCAGCGAGCCAATACTGTCGCGCTGCAGTGAACCGATGCTATTAGCACGGGTCACCGACAGACGGGGCTAAGGGAGGAAAGAACTTTAGTTTAGTTGCAAAGTGATAGTTTTCGCTAACACGATTTTCCAGATCCAAGTTGCCAAAAAAGTAATATAATGACAAAAGATATTTTTTTATTTATTTATTTTACGTGTATGCACGTAACAGCGTACATGTACGCATGCTTACGTACCCTAATGGGCGTGGCTGGTGCGTGTAGCGGCGGCGGGTGTGCGGGTGCGGGCGCGGGAGGCGGGGGCAGATGCGCTTCGCGTACTAGCGCAGCGGCGCTCTCGCTGTAGCCGCGCGACGCGAGGTGAGCAGCAACCAACTGTAGCAGCTGCCGCTCGTTGTAGTTGATACGCGTTTGGGCTACCACGTTCGCCTATATGAGAAATAAAATTATTTGTACGGTGTCATGTCACACTGTAATATTTTTAGCTAACAATGCGTTTTACAGTCAGTTCATAATTATCAAACACTGCGCGTGGTCCCAACACCTTGGTTTTATTAGCCAAACCCCCATATTAAAACTACTAATGTATTTTATTTCAGTTCTGCTGTTTGTACTTTGTGTATTGGATAATAGGATACTTTTGTTCCGTTTAAGCGCTCCCACCGGATAAATTACTTCGTAAAAGCTCGAACATTATAAAATATACATTCATTACTTGCGAAAACAATGTACGTATACGCATAATTACGTACGTATTTTGCTTGCACGCGTACATACCCTGTGTATATTAGCGAGCGAGGTCTCGAACTCGGCGCCCATGTGTTTGCTCTTCCCTGAGACTCGCTCCAGCAGCTCGAGGGCGTACTTCTGGAACATCACGTGTTCTTGCCGCTTCTCCTGCAGGATCGGGTCTCGCATTAACACTGAAATAAGAAAAGGAGATGTAGAATATTATAGGTGGTCCGAAAAATATCTCCTTCTCTTCCATTATTAATGTAACAACTGTATGTGATAATGAATAATATGAAGACGGGACATGCTTTACCACAATTTATAGATATTTTAATTCAATGTAAAAGTGAGTATTTTGAAAACACTAAGTCACTTCTTGTTTTCGCTTCGATATGTCCGTGACCGGCGACTTCACCATCACCATCGTACAGTACCTTGTATCTGCGATGTGGTGAACAGCGGCAGCTTGGAGATGATCTGTCGCACGGTGGGACAGCGCGCGAGGCCGGCCAGCGCACGGCACGCCAGCCCGCGCAGCCGGTCCGCGTCCGTGATCGGCGACTTCACCATCATCAGAGCTAGCAAAACCTGACATAATAAATTGCTCGATTAATAAACGTTCACGAGACCAAACGGCACGATCGCTATACAACCACAAGAGGTCAGTAGAAGAAATTGAAATGCGGCCTACCAAAATATTTTGAGATTCACATATTTATGTACGATATAGATAGAATAGTTGGTCCTTCATGACTCTGGGCACTAGCCTTTACGGTAAAGACGAGAATGTTGAACGTTATCAAAGTCCCAACTGATTCTTAAAGATGTATGGCAGCATAACTTACTGTCAGGTAGGTTATACATTTTTTAAGTTATTTAGATAATATTGTATTAATTAGCAGATATACAAATGTGTACCATGATGCCGTTGTTGATCCGCACGCTTTCCCACACCTTCTGAATGACGTCCTCGTAAGATTTCAACGTCGTCTTCTTCTTCGTAGATCCCGAAGTCGAGTACCGCGCCGTCGTCACACCGGCCTATAATTTTACAATTGATTATATAGTCGGCTCACAGCCACGGTAAAAAATGTATGCCAATGTTAAGCAGATGCTAATCTTCTCATTTACATACAACCACGCACAGCTGCGTACGCGCACGCACTTACCCTATGTACGGGCGCACACACGCAGTTGACGAGCACGTTCAGCGCCGCCTTCTGCACCTCGGGCTCCGGCACTATGTCTCCGTCCGCCGCGCCTGCAACAGTCGCGCCCGCTGCCTCACGTTACGTTATAGCGTATGCAAACACCTATTTGTGTCAGTACCCAACCAAAAACATGGCCTATATTTTCTAAATAGTGGACGCGCGCGGATCTGTACCGCATGTGGACGAAAACATACCCCTAACCGACCTAGAGTCCCCGCGTGACAGAAAACATATCTTATAAGCGGTAAAGCCGCCCTTTCGCTTTATTCCCAACCTAGTTTTTTTTTCTCTAATGTATGTATTTTTATGAGCAATAAAGAGTTAATAAATAAATATCTTTTTTTGCATTTAGATAAGGCCACTCGTACCGCCGCTGCCGGAAATATCGCACGAATACTTCCACGGCATGGCAGTGCCATAACGTGGGAACGCAAGTGACAGGCATGATAGAATAAAGGCCCTGATAAGAATATGTTTTTGATTGGATACTGTGTGGGCGGAATGAGTGAAAAAGATCGGTGAGCTAATGTCAATGTAAATGAGTATGTCTAATAGCGTTAAATACATGCAGTTTATAACAGCGCATTGCCATAGAAGTCCGTTTCAAGCTGAGATTAAAAACATACAGAGTAAACATGTCAGAAGTGAAAGTTCGGTTCAAAATCGTGAAGGCGTCTCTTTTGTTAGCGCTTAAAGAAGTTTCACTTAAGAAATACTCTTTATACTTATAAGTAAATATAAAACAACTTGTAAAATAAATGTATTAAAAAACTTTAAGCGGACTCAGTTTAGAAGCGAATTGAATGAAAGCGCACCAGCTGTGTAAGTATAACGTACAATGTGTATGTGACAGCAGAAGGCGCGAATTGTGATTAGCAACTACTATCATAATTATTAGTTAATCTAACAACAACTTATGTACATAAAAACATATATACGATGTAATTGAGAAACCTCCTCAGTTTGGAAGTTGGTTAGAAATAGGCAAATAGCGGACCCACGTTACTCGGCCAGGTTATGTCCAGTCAACCAAAGACCGAGATATGTCAGCTGGGCTTGACATAACCTTACCGGAAAACGTTCGGCCCACAAATCTGTGCGAATAGTGCATCCAAATCAGAGCGTACGGAGCGTCGTCATGAAATGCCAATGGGGTTAGTCTACTGCACTCGAATTCAGTATCGGAAGAATTTACATCGGAATTCAAGTTAAATGTTCACAGCGGATGAAGTTCTCAGCAAAAATACCAGTGTCAGGCACTGAAAGTGTCTGATGCACGTTGTACCATAGAAATCGATACAAATCAACTAATCCGTCCGCTCCGACCCCGATGCAGCGTACGCGCAACGTAAGCTCGGCCGCACATTTTTCGAATTTCTGATACGAGAAATTCAGACGCCTCGCCGGACGCACTCTTTTGTTATGTTTTGTTGCGGACCCCGCATACTACCCGAAATTTTTAGAATTTCGTATGGTATCCGATAGGCGTTCGAATTTTTCTTATCAAAAATTGGGATAGTGAGCGGCAGAGAAAGTTTTTCTCCTTACAAAGGAATAGACAAAACGGCAGATGCACCAAGTAAACCTCTCGGATCCCAGCTATGTGTCGGTTTGTCTTTTCTTCTGTGGACGTAAACAAAAGTCGGACGCGGTCTGTACATATGGTCAGTCTGGCCGACTCTAAAGGCTCTAGTGAAGACTACGTCCAGCTTTTTGTCGATGATTCTTACTATTATGCATTCGCTCAAGATTAGCGTTATGGTTCATTAAACCTCTGTCAAAAAAATTGCAATTTCCATACACAATGCGATTGTAAACAAAGTGTTGTGTTGTTACTTATTTTAATCGCGGTTTGTATAGAAATTTGACAGAGGTTTAATAAACCATACCGACAATCTTGAGCAAAAAGACAATATGCTTCATTGCTAGGCAAGATGGTCCAAGGAGCTTAGCATGGCGACCGAAAGGATAAACAAAATTACAGATAGTTGGGATGGACTGACAGATCTCCTTCAGTCATTTTGTCTACACTGCTGTAAAAAGAAACACTTTCTCGGTCGCCATGCTAACACTGATGGTCCATGACTTACCTCCATGAAACATACCTTTTCATGCACTATTTCCACTATATTCGCGACGTGAAACCGGTCGTGTGTTTGTTATAAATTTGTAAAATCATAATAGTGAAAATAGTGCACGAGAAAGTGTGTTTCATGAAGGTTGAACATGAATTTCCACCATGAACCAACAGTACAGTCAATTGCATGTGTAGACTCACCGAGCACGATATGCACGCCAGTATTCAGGTCCGCCTCCCGCATGTCCAGCTTCTCCGTCAGCAGCAGCAGCACGCGCGGCGCGACGCAGCACACCGACACCACGTCTAATGCGGACCTCACCGTCTCCGCCCTGAGTGGACACAAATAAAGATATAAGTTGAAGAATCGGTAAATCGATATTTAAAAATCTCCCGGATCTTTGCGTAAATGGACGCTTTAGGAGCAGAAAAATGATTTGAAATTAAAATAATGTGGATTTGATTTAGGTAATATACAAGTTATTTGTGTATATATATATATATATATATATACTCAAGAACGGCAAAACAGAAAATTGGTAATTGGTTTGGCTGATAATAATTAAATATCCCGTTCGACAGCGTTCCCGTATGACTTGACATGAAACGTCAGTCACTATAAAAGAATCAGACTTGGAATAACAAAACTGGTTTCTTTATTAAAACAAATGAAAAAACACACTTTCGCACTTAAAATATTAGTATGGATTTCTGTCGCAGTTCCCGCGTTTATGCTAGCCATCTCACCTGCCGTTGAAGTTCCAGTCGTAGGCGAAGGAGACGATCCGCAGCAGCAGCGCGACGCCACCCAGCTCCAGCAGCTCGTCGACGGGCGGCCAGCGCGCCCACGCCGCCGCCTGCACCGTCTCTATCTGACCCTGGATCTCCTCCGCCGACGACTTCGACGCCTGGGGGTCATCATTTTCATTGTATAGATTAAGTTACATCTATATTTATACTACTAACGTTAAGTTGAAGAGTTAATTTGTTTGTTTTTAAACGCTCTAACCTTAGTAACTACTTGGCGGAAAAGAATTTTGTTTTTGCGTTGTTTAGTCTATTCATCGTGGAAGGCCATATAACATCGTGCTACGACCAATAGGGGCAGATCAGTAATCAAAAAATTGTGTAAAAATGTGAAAATTTATAAAGATTTACGTGGACGTAGTCGCGGCAATAGCTAGTCATATATATAATCTCTTGTGCGCGTCTGTTTGTCACCGGACTCCTTCCAAACGGCTGGACCGATTATGATAGAAAGTTTTGAGTGTGTTTCAGGGGATTTGAGAATGGTTAAGGTTCACAAATCAAGGCCAGCAGGACAACGTCTGTCGGGTCTACTAATTTGAAAACGAATTATTTCTTTTCCGTCTGTCGCATTGCGTGATACCACTATTTTGATTCAAATAAATTTTTTCATTAACCTTGTATGGTGGTGGTTCTGGTACGTTGTCGCCTTGCTGCCGAAGTACCTGCGCCGCCCGCGGTCGGAGATGCGCCTCGAAGTATCTAATAGAACATACTGCGTTACAAATATTGTTCTACACATTTTTTATTTAGAGACAAATATAATAAGTGTAGGAGGAGAAAAAATGTGTTGTAGAATGTTTGCTCAAATGCGTGCATGTGTACGTTTCAATGCGATCTGCACGATTATTTCACGCCGCACCCGGGAAGCTCAGCGTGTATTTTCGTCGCGTTATGTCAAACCCAGCGACAAATGCCGACCTACATTAAGTTTGCTTAATACAGATTTGCGTTATTTAGTCAAATAAAGTAGCTTCGTATAACTGGCTATGAATCAAGTTTCCTCCTCTCCTTCTTATTCTCTCGTTTTTCACGTGTGTGTGCGTATCTCCTGAATGCGACGTACCCGTGCCGCACGGTCTGTCACGCACCACATGTCTCTTTCAGTCTTTATCTTTTTCTCTCGTCTTTTAAGTGTGCGTGCGTATACGTACCTCCTGAGCGCGACGCACACGTGTCGCACGATCTGTCTCGCTGCGCACGTCTCGTCGTCGGAAACGCGTGACTCCTCTTCGTCAGCGCCGAGTATCGGCAGCGTCGATATCACGTTGTACAACTTACGGAGCCCATCCTGTTTTAGGAACGAGTATTTTAATACGAGATATTCAAGGGTGTGTTCAAAATATTGCGGTTCAAAAGTCATTTATCCATGATCCAGTTATGATATGGAAGTATGGATGTTATTTTTTTATGATATATCGGGGGCAAAAGAGCAGACGGGTTACCTGATTTTAAGCAAATGCCGTCTCCGATGGACACTCGTGACATCCTAAGAGTCACGAGTACGTTGCCGGCCTTTTTTGTTAGGGAATAGGGATAGGTAGTTTAGGGAAGTTAGGCCACCGGCAAACTCACTCACTGAACGAAACACAGCACAATGCCGTTTCACGCCATCTGTGAGGCGGCGGTATCACTCCGGTCGAGCAGGCCCATTCGTACCGAAGCATGGCTCTCCCACGGCAACGAGCATCCGTAATATGTACTTCAGATCGGAAAATGTCTCATTGATACACGCCTCTATCGGCGTTTGAACCCTCTCGAGTGCGAACCACAGATCCCATTAGGCTACTCTAAGTGGATATTCATACCTGGTTATCGAACTCCTCTAATATAACACGGAACTGGAAGGACAAACCGAAGAACATAGTCGCATGGCAGCGGCCCGAGTCGTGAGAACATTCCAGAAGCCACAGAGCGTATCTACGGATATAAGAATGATTTTTATTTTATTGATTAGCAATTTATTGTGTATTCACTAAAAATGTTTAATAAACATTTAAAACATCGAAATTAACATGGAAAAAGACTCGAATGATTGACTATTTTTGGAGAAATTTCCTACAGCTATTAGTAGTCTATTTTTCTTAGGCCTATTTCACCGCTTAAAGATAGTCTATCCCTAGCTTTATTTGACAGGTGAGTTAGATAACGTCAAGTGGACCCCCCATTTTCCACTTGATTATGAAAATCAAGCCCATATATTTTCTTGATGAGGTCTTTACATTAAAAATCGATACCCCAAAACGATTTTTAAAAATGTCGATTTTAACAATAAATTTTTAACTAAGTCAATTTTAAATTAACCGTTAAATATAAAATTATGAAACTTTCAGTAATAGTAACAAAAATATTGATAATAACAAAATAATTTGTTTGATGATTATATTTTTAATTGTTATTTATAATTATAAACTCCTGTGACATAAAGCTGGGGATAGATTATTTTATCTGTCAAAAAAGTTGTGGATATCCTAAAAGAAACTTTATCCGCCCCTTTGCTGCGTCAAGCGTGTGACCGCGATGGGTGGCCGCTGGGCGTTGTTTAATTTCTTATAAGAGCAACCCGTTATGCAGACGAGTATTATCGATAGTAATCGCTTCACGTCAGGTGATACGTTTGCTTGTTAGTGTATAACTCACTTGACTAAATCTGCTAGCGTCTTCCTCGGCATGAGGCAGACTCTCTCCATGGCGTCCTCGCAGTAGGCGAGGTAGTAGAGGCATATCGACACCCCCGTTGCCGCCACCGACGGCCGCGGAACTTCTAGAAATTTCTACGAAAAAAAGAACATAATGAGTCGAATAGAGTATTTGACACTTTTTTAAAAAGTGGGTCAATTTTTTTCTAAAATAACCGCTTTTCAGAGATTAATTTATTTCCTCAAAATAACCTCGCTAAACAGTCATAAAACAACTTTTAAATTTATGTAATTTTGAATGCTCGTGAAAAAGGTGTCCGCCATGATGGGAAAACTAATTTTATTTATTCATTACATTCATTTAAGACAAAAAAGTTTTCATAATTAGTATTTATTTTGAAATTATAAATTGATATCGTAATTATTTGAACGGAAATCAATATGTTTAGTTAATTAATAATCGAATTATTATAAGGGCAACTAGCCTATTGAGAAACCTCCACTTTTTGGAAGTCGTTTAGTAAATCGAGTTGTAATGAGTTTTAACTCCTGTTGCTCTACTTCTTGACGAGTGTCGGATAAGCTATAGAGAATCAAGGATCAAGATCGTTTATTCACAGATATGTTGTCAAAAAGGGTACGGAGAGTGTGTCATAACTCATAAAATAAATTTAATTAAACAAATTTTTTATTAATTTTAATTTTTTATTGATATTTTAGACAAATTACATCCGCAACACATTTGACAGATTCTTAATACTTCATCTGTTAGTTAACTTGCGGATAGCATATACGGCACTTATCAGGAAGAGAAAATCCTACACGTTTATTTTAATAATAAATCTCTTAAGAGAGTTTAACACCTTTGGGCTGAAAGACGATACCATAGAAAGAGGGAAGAGCATTGCCTGTGAGAGGTAATATGTATGTAAACACCACAAATGCTAGGTTAACCTCATTTAGGGCATTCTACACCAGTTTCTACACGAGTAACTGTGGGTTGATTATACGCAACGACGTACGTACTTGCGTACACTTGTACGCACTTGCGTGTACGTTAGTCTCACCTGCAGGCCTCCCATGTTGATGAAGTCTATACTGAACTTCTTGTGGCACAGCAGCGCAGCGAGGTACTTGAGCGCCTCGAACGCCAGCCGCGAGTCACGTGACTCGCGCACGTTTAGGTAACCCAGAATTAGTCCGAGAGCGTTCTTCTCGAACACGTGCGATAGGAACTGCGGAAGAAAGGAAACTTTTATTAGGTATACTAATTACCTAAAATGAACGAGGACGGCGTGAGGCCACCGGCTGCCCCTAGACCTAAAATTGAAGAGTACATTTTCAAATTACAATTTCAAATTATATATATAACACGAACTTCTCAATGTTTCCATGTTCAGTCGGAGATTAATATTAATCCCGTGTTCACCGCTAGCAACATGTTCGAACAATCTCTAGCTAAAAAATATGGAGCAATACTGAGCCCACACAACGGAATATAAAAATATGGTGCAATAAAAATTAAACTCCCTGCAACTTTTCTTCAATAATTGAGCAATACTCAGTATTTACCCTAATGTTTAATTATATTGTACAATGCGTGATATTGTCAATACAATTGATCACATAGGGGCCGCCTTAGGCTCCTACGAGTTCCTCTAACTTCAAATTAACATACGAAAAAAACAGCCAGGCGCCCCCTTTATACGTCGGGCGCCTCATTTTACTCAGCGCCCTATGTGGTCGCCTATTACGCGTCGCCCCGTTCCATCTCAATTAAAAGAAGGTTTCTTAAAGAATAGCATTGATAAAATGTCTATGTTACACCACTGATATTTTCACAATGTTAAAACTACAGTACCTCGATGATTTGTAGCCAAACATAATATATTTTTAGTGAGAGGTTTTTAGTTGTCAAGGGTATGGCTTCTCCCTCTCTCTGATGAGAAGGATAAAATTTCATTTATTAAGTTATAGAGGCTTTTAAGTTACTGATGTTAAAATATGCACGTTTTTTATTATTCATTAAAATAAATCTACCGCTATTAAAACACGATATAGTCCAATTAGTTTTTTGATAACATTGAAAACAACAAAGTTATAGGCCTTTAAAGTAGTCACTTAGATATTATATTGATATTGATTGTGACGTCAAAGTTTATAAGTTGCATACAAAGTTCATACTAAATAACGTTTTGAGAGAAAGAGATGGGTAGAAAACTTAAATCGCTAATATCTTATTTATCATAATAATTTGCATTCAATAAATTTTGTTTTACACGCGTCTTCATTATAGGTCGCGTATACCATCATCTCTGAGACTCAAAGTAACTTTGTCGTTCCAAATGTCAGCAAAATTGATTTAGTGGTTTGGGCGTGAAAAAACTGGCAAAAATATTACCTATACACTTTTGCATTTGTAATATTAATAAGAAGTTGGATCGTTTAATTAGTACTATTTCTTATGCCTGGGGTACACAAGGCTATTTTTTCAAGTTAGTTCTTTACTCAACTGTCTTGGCTTGTCTTCTAGTTTGAAAATTAAGCTAGTTTTGCCTACAAGAAGCCAGAAGTACTGACTTTCGAGTTTATTGACACGATCTTTGTGTATCCCGGGCATAAAAGAAAACTAGCTACTATTCTAGTTCGAAAAACTAGCCTCGTGTAGCCTAGGCATTATGTTGGTGTTATTTTTCCATCATATTATAATTGCGTCATACGAATTTTTAATTTTCAAGTAGTACTTTGAAATATGAAATTGAAATAAACTGTGTACAGTCACGACAAAAAGCGTTATTAAAAACTTCAACGTGTCCCTGTTAAAACTCCCCAGAGCTCGGGAGGATTTAATTAAATTGCGTTGTATAAAATTTTCGGACACCTCTTTGAAGTTTGACAATTTTTCTCGTTTAAAAATTACTAAACTCTCCTATTAAGATGAGATCTTTAGTGTTAGCTGGGAATAATGAAAGCTGGGAAAAATGGGGATAAGCTGAATGATTTCCTTTTCAATCTGCCTCTTTGTCTATCCTGCTCTAGAAAGAAAGCCTTTCATGATTACCACGATAAGCGTGTTTGGTTGTATAAAAAAATAATTAAACGTTTGGTTTAGTTTATAAAGACTAAGGTTGTCACTTGTCTCATCCCTATTTCCACCTATCACGTCCAACATGAGTTCTCTAGTTGCCATAACGAGTACTAGCAATATTGCACTAAATTTCTTAAGATCTTTGCTACACTTAGGGCGGCCTGTTTCTCCGCTTAGTTATACTGTTAAAGTTTCTGTTCGCCTTCGGCTATCCACAACATTTTTAACAGATTCTCCATACAAAATCTGTCAAATAAAGTTGTATCTGTCAAATAATAGACTATCTGTAAACGGCTACCTTTTTTTTCCAATTACACTTTTATTTTAAAAAATACGTGAACCTAAATTACTCAGGGAACACTTAGGTCCGTAGTAATAGCCAGCGTCATCAAAAAATGTTGAGATAAAAATCTCTCTATGGAAGGAATGAAAACAGCATCTCAAAATTTTTGATCATAATCTTTAGTACTGAGCGTTGATTTATATTTACGGACCCTAGACTTTCATTATATTTAAATTTAATTCTGCTTTATATCAAACGAGATTTACTCGTTATTAGTTTGTGATATAACATTATCAAAAATTTAGCTATTAGAATCTGTGTCAAACGCTGAAATGCCTTCTCATACTTCAAAGGAATTCCAAGCTATTCAACGTCACGGATTTGTGCGCCAGCAAATATGAACAGCTTTTGAGTGCTGGGGTTTAAAAAGCCAGCATTTTCAAATCATAAAGTATTTCCGTTAATGTGTTTGCGTTTTATAGCTTTTTGGGTTGCGTAGGTCATGTCTCGGAGCCCTGTAACCTCCGCAAAGTTGTTTAATGTAGTCATGATTATTTTATATTTTACTAGGTTTTACCCGCGGCCAGACTCGCGTGGAATGAGGACATTCAATTAAAGAGATTCCTGTTTTATCCTAAGGCGAGAGAGCATTTAAAAGGGGTAAAAGTATCATATTTAATACTCTATATGCCTATGAAAATTAATTTGATTTTTACTTAGTGAAAAAGATTTTTTGGACTTAGTGAAAAACATGGAATAAAGGCTGAAAACATAGGCTAAATTTTGTTTCGGAAAAACACCATATTTCCATAGGAATTTCAACGCAAGCGAAGCCGCGGGTAAAACCTAGTACCATATATTTGTCCTCTAAAACATGATTAGGTACCACACTGTCACGACGTTAAATTCTAGAACTATGCAATAAAATTAGTTTTCGTGTGTCAATAATGATTTTAATCATAAATGAGTTTTTTTTCGATTGGTACGGAACTCTACGTGCACGAGTGCCACTCGCACTTGGTTATTTTATGATAAACGTGGAATTTAATATTGCAATGAAAAAGAAGTTTGTGCTATATTTCTGCTATTAAAGCCGTGGCTTTATGAGACCTAATTAGGTTATGAGTCTATATGAAAACTTACCCTTTTAATATTAAATATATTCATTATTATTATTAACTTTATTAACGCAGTGTTTGTGTATTCTCTATTCACTAACTCATCTAGTTTCGCTTCGGAACGTTCGTTGTCATCATATGTCCTACTTAAACTTCTTATCATTGATTTCGTTGCGGGTTCCAAGGCTTTAGCATGTCTCTCGTGCTCCCAGAGATCATATTAAAGGGTTTTCGTGATTGGTTACCGCTATCAATCCTGAGACACAACATTGGTAATACACCTTTACTGTTAGGAATGTGTGGTAGGCCTAAGCCCGTTTTAAAAACGAACGCTGTCTTTGTCTCTTATGTGACTTGACGCTTTGAAGCAAGTGTAAATAATAACATAGAGGTGTGTAAAAACTACCTAGAGTAGCGGATTCCATACAAATTAGCGTGTCCGTAGTTTTTAGTACACCGACGACCGGTAGATGTCACTAAGGGTATAAAATACGCTATATTCAATAAACATTAAGTAACGTGCCATCTAGTAGACTATCCTTAAAACTCGTTTGCGAGCTGTTGCAGAGAGTTGCAGAGCTGTGTCATAATTTTAGAAATTATTTCTCATCTAGATGTCACACATTAATTTTACACGGTAATGAATACATAAATATTAAAATTTTGCCGAACTGAAGTTTTTGGCTCTTTGAAAATAACTTTAGATATATTTTTTAACTTTAATAAATTTAATAGATATAAAAAAAAACATTCTCGATATAAATCTGTGCTTTGGATACGACAAGCTATTGCCATAATATAGGCTGGTTTTATGTACAAAAAGCTAAATAGCAACTTGGCTATCTGTCTTTTAAAATAATTTGATAAGAAGTACTTATCTTTTCTCATGTTACATAATTTAAAATAAGTTATTTATATCTATAACTTGACCTTGCCTATGTGAGTCACTTAATACTATACAATTACTCCAGAATTTAACCAAATAACATTATCCGAATTTTAAAGTTAACACTTTCATCAGAATTATATCATAACAAACCACTGAATTAAACCATGGATCTGTGGCGGTAGTCGGTACCCACGATAAGCGCAATAATCCTGCATCGCGCTATCAAAGATTTTTAAATGTGGCGGTATATATGTGACAGCTCTTACTATATTCCGTAAGCTCTGGCGAGCTGCAAGGCATATTCAAAACAATATACCTATTTAGGGATGAGCAATGACCAACTCGTCATTTTTTTTCCGCAAAAAATACTACGGAAGTTTACTTTTTCATTTGATGATAAAGATTACAGTATTAAAATGTAAATTGGTTGATGCCACGTGAGCCAATTATGAACGCCAGTTTCGAGTACGGCCAGAATACGGTATCGGTTGCGTTGTAGCCTTCCGGTCAGCGAGCCTGGTTATTGATAAATTGGTACGATGCTGACAGAACTACGGGTTAAAAAACTTCTTACCGTTTTCCGCAATCCCACTACATGTTACGTATATTATGTATAAAACAGCGACCAATAGAAATAATCTATTTGTCCTAAAGTCTGTTAAAGAGTTTTGAACATTCTTGAGATTACTGCATTTATACCAACAAACTCTGAACAGTTTCTTTAGCTTTACTAACTTTAATGTCACATGGATACAGAGGTTTCTGTATCCATGTGACATTGGAGTGAAGGCTGGTGTCGTGAATTTCCCAGCTTCAACACAAACAATAGCCAATATGACGCGAGTACTTATGACAGATGAAGGCCGACGATGTTGTTGCTCACTGATGGGTGTATCGCTTCGAAGGAACATGCTTAAAAGAGTTAGTCCACCAACACCGTCAACCTAGAACGAGATTATATCGGCCGGATAAAATGCTACTTTATGACATAGAAAATATGCTTCATTTTCCTCTACGCCTTTAATTACGGCGACGACATTGACGATAGAGCAATGTCGCTAGATAATGAAACTTATGGCCTAGATAATAAAGATGCATTTTTTCGGACTGAAATAATTTTGTTCTCGGTTGACGGTGTTGGTCGACAAACGGCGTAAGGTCTTGTTTCACTACTTCCCTAAAAGTGTCGGATAGGTTACCCGAAACTTATTTGACAAATGGCGAATCTGTCAATAAGTTGTGGTTAGCCTATATATCGCTATCACTGAAGTGACCCTAAATCTACCTTATTATAAGGCGTTTAACTCGTCTAATATTATTATTAGACGAGTTAAACACAAAGAGCTTGCCAAGAAGATCGGCTTTCTCCTTTGCGTATTGGGCCAGCGGTTCATTTTCTACGTGTAGAGATGTCTTGTGATAATAGATACCACTGCAGCTAGCCGTCTTAATCACAATATCGGTTGCACGACTCGGTCTGTTAATAGCGGGTAATTTTCAAAAATTCATTTCCCAATTTTACTGGCACGAAACCCTTCTTGCGCGAACCCAACTAGTACTTGGTTGTTTTTTATCTATACTATCTATAGATATACTGATAATATAAAGCTGAAGAGTTTGTTGCAGGAGCTACTTGCAGTAATTGAAAATTTCTTTGGTTTTGTTAGTCCATTTATCGAGGAAGGCTGTAAAACATCATGCTATGTTCAATAAGAGCCGAGCAGTAATCAAAAAATTTTGTAAAAACGGGATAATTATGTTTTTTATAAAGTTTCACGTGGACGGAGTCGCGGGCAACAGCTAGTTTCATTTTATATGCCTATCTGCTTAAAATAGGTTACAAATTCCTAGAACTACCAGGGTAAAATATCCGTGTACAAAGCATTGTTTTGAACGTGGTATCAATGTAAAGTTGACTGCGGCAAAACTCTCAACTCTCAACGTGAACGCTTCAACCTGAAAGCTTGAGTTGAAAATAGCTACCAGCCTCGATATCAACATCATTTTACGGTTCGATATGCGAACCCAAACATAAAAACATACATACATACATACTGTTAATACACTTTTTTTATGATATCTAGGGGGCAAGCGAGCATGATTGATGGAAAGCAACTGCCGCCGTCTTGGCACATATGTTAAGATGCTGTACGGGTCGAATTCATAACCTCCTTTTTACCTGACTGCTACAAAGGGAGGGTTACGTTTTTGGAGTGTATGTATGTTTGTATTAATGTTGTTTTATACGTTCCCGAAATGAACGACTTGATAGCGCGAGTGACACTAGGTATATTAAACCATAGAAAAATTAAAATAGCGGATTTCGAAGTCCAAAATGCGCGGTTCCATTTTTTTTCTCTACTGGTTGAGGTTGAGTAATGTATCAAAATAAAGGACATTAAAATAGCCATTCCAGAAAATCTATAATATCAGTTATTTACTATACAGTATTTATTATACACAACTAGAGGCAAAAATTTCTGCAGTCGAGTTTTTGTTTTTCTTGCCCCAAATTTAGCACACAATAGTTATGGAAATATATGCCACGTGGATCGCGAATTATTAGGGTTAGATAATTTCTCTTTCAGTTATCCTTTACATAGGCATGAGCGGTTACTTAACTGAATAGAACTCTATTTTCATTGGTCTAAGTAATTTGGTATCTTGTACATGGTTTAAGCAAATCGCCTGACCTTGACCTCTCACAGTCAGGGCTCACTCTCCCCAGTAATGAGTAACTGCCATTGGTCACGGCTTGCGACAGGCATACAAAAACTACCTCCTTACGCTAAAACCTTGTTATCTGTTATAGACCCAGCGCTACTGACCTATTAGAGTATGGAGCGCCAACAGACTTAGCACAGTAGTCATCGCCTGCCACTTAGCCCTGCACATCATCAAGCAATATATTTTTCAAAATATCGAAAGACATGAAATAAGTCTTGTTGCTGTTAGCTGTAAGCTTGGCCCTTTGGGTGGTATAACTCAGAACTAATTCTCACACTTAAAAAATTGCTTAACCGATTAGTAAATAGTTTTCAGTAATATAATATTGTGCTGGGCTCATGAAAATATTTAAACATACTTTAACTATATAGTTAAGCGAGATTCGTTGCCCCTTTCTGTCCTGTGACGTTTTCAATATTCCAGAAAAGGACTTAAGGATCATGATTAGTTAAACACTCTTTAAATATTTTTATATAGTTGTATTGTTTCCTGTTTTCATTCTATCAGGATGAAGTCACTCTCTGGCCCCTGCAGAATATCAGTGCAGTGGGCTTGCTTACTGCGTTTAGCTGAGCTTGAGCCAATTTTAACATCACATAATGTATACATATCTATAGCGTTGTATTGTTTTTGTTTGATCACATTGTTTTATATTGTTTAAATTGTGTGGTGATAAAATAAATTCTATTCTATTCTATTCTATTCTATACTGTGCGCTACCAAAGTGCGCTGAAACCAGAAAATAGAGCTGGTGAATACGGGGTGTGTGTATGGCCCAATTTATTTTTTAGAGCGTCCGTAGCCTAGCGGGTAAGACCTTTGGTTCGCACTCGAGAGGGTGCTGGTTCGAACCCCGGTGGAGGCGTGTACTAGTGAGACGTTTTCCGTTCTCAAGTACATAATACGGATGCTCATTGCCGTGCCGTGCTTCGGCACGAATTTGACCGGCTCGATCGGAGTGTAACCACGGCCTCACAGAAAACTGGCGTCCGTCGCTACGGAGTTCAAACTTAGAGGTCTGCTTTCTGCGCGCAGGTCTCGCGTGCTCGCGGCGCGGGCGCGGCGGTCTGGTTTCTGCAGGCGGGCCGCGCGTGCTCGCGGTCTGGTTTTTTGTTGGGGATCGTCGTGCTCTATGATTATGTCAACAAAGTGTATCTTGATGATGGTCTTAGGTGTGTATTAAATATGAGTATCATATAATAAAAATCTTAAATATGTGTATAGTTTAAAAGATACTAAATATATTTTCCGTTGTCTGGTACCCGTAACACAAGCCCTTCGGTTACTTAGCACGGGGCCAGATTAACGTGTTGTGAAGCGTTCGTAGATATTATTATTAATATTGCAAGTGTTTTGAAACATAAACTGTACTGTACCCAAAACTGCAATCCAATTGCAATAATTTCCAATAATATTATAACGATAATTAAAACCGTAACAGCATTTTGTAATCGATTTAATGGTGAGCTCAGTAATTGGAACAAGTCATTTGCTTAATTGTCGCAGCGGTATTGGTGCGACACGTGACGTCACTAAGGCCTGTACACATGGGGAATTAAACACGTTCAAAAAACTTTTTCGTCACTTTCAGAAAGAGCCTGATAGGATATCTACAACATGTTTGACAGATTCTCCGTATTTCATCAGTGAGATAAGTTGTGAATAGCCTGTACGGTACTTATCAGGAAGTGGGGAAACAAGACCCAAGATAACATACCGAATGAAACGAAATATGTAGGTAGCACTTTAGGTTATTGTATATTGAACTAGCTCTTGTCTGTGACTACGTCCGCTAAAAACTTTTTAAATTAACCTATTTTAAAAAAAAAAGTTGTGCTCCACGGCTTCTATCGGTCGTAGTGCAATGTTATATAGCCTATAGCCTTCCACGATAAATGGACTAGGACTAACCAATGCGAAAATAATTTTTCAATTCCGGCCAGTAGTGCCTGACACTAGCGCGTTCAAACAAACAAACAATAAAACAAACAAATAAACTCTTCAGCTGTATATTATTAGTTTAGATGTCTCCTTACGTAGAGTTTACTATAAAAGAACCAACGCTGTCCGAGAATGTTTTCTTTGTGATTTGTCTTGGCAAGCGCCCTCGCGTCATTTTCTCTTTTTTTATGACATTTAGGGGGCAAGCGAGCAGACGGATTACCTGATACAAAGCAATTGCCGTCGCCCATGGACACTCGCGACATCCGAAGAGTCGCAAGTGCGTGGCCGACCTGTATGAGGGAATAGGGAATGGGAATAGTGATAAGGGATTAGGGAAGTTGGGTCACCGGTAAACTCACTCACTGAACGAAACACAGCACAACTCCGTTTCACGTCAGTTTTCTGTAAGGCCGTGGTATCGCTCCGGTCGAGCCGGCCCATTCGTGCCGAAGCCTCTCTCTCCTATGGCAAAGAGCATCCGTGTTATGTACTTGAGATCGGAAAATGTCTCATTGGTACACGCCTCCACCGGGGTTCGAACCCGCACCCTCTCGAGTGCGAACCCATTAGGCTACGGACGCTCAGTAAGAGAGAGAAAGAGACAATGAATGGGCATTGGGGACAACGTTGAATGACAACATTGCATCAGTTGAAGCGCGCGATACGCGCGTTTGAATCACGCCATGTGCTAGGGGCCTTACGTTGGCATCTACGACAGATATTAATTGGATAAAACACACAGGTTGTCGGCACACCAGGTCAGGACAGGTACAGTTATTATAAATGGTAAATAAATAAATAAATAAAAAATAAAACGTTCAACCCCTATTAATGCCACACTTCCGCCTGAACAGTATCTAAGAAGGATGTAGATTAGACATTATCCGGTCTCAAGTACATAATACGGATGCTCATTGCCGTGGGAGAGCCATGCTTCGGCCGAATGGGCCGGCCTATCCGGAGCGATACCTCGGCCTCGCAGAAAACTGTCGTCAAATGGCGTCGTGCTGTATTACATTCAGTGAGTGAGTTTTCCGGTGGTCCAACTTCCCTAATCCCCCCTTATCCCTAATCCCTCATAAACAATTAATAATATACACATAAAGGTCGGCCACACTTGCGACTCTTCGGATGTCGTGAGCGTCCATTGGCGACGGCAGTTGCTTTCCATCAGGTGATCCGTCTGCTCGCTTGCCCCCTAAACGTCATTTAAAACAAACAACAATGAGTTATTGACCAGTTTTTGGGTGTTTTGCTAATAGATGTCGCTAAAATGTCATCTACATCACGCTATTGCTTGATATAACGTGAACAACTATAATTGTTTAATTTTAGAAACACGCTTTGCCACGATTAAACTACCTAGGTCTTAACCAGACCAGTAGCTTAGACCCTTTCGGAAAAGAAACACGCTTCCTCGAATTATTACTCTCGACTGGTACGGAACCCTTCATGTGCGAGTACATCTCGCATTTTATTGTCATAGACTTAGGTGAAATGGGGAAGAGTGCTAGCTTTGGTCCTAAAGAAATATCATATTTTCATTAGAGGTTTACAAGAATATTCGTATACGTTTTCTGCAAGGCAAGGTAGAATTTTTAAAATACCCTTCTTAGTGGGTGTCTACCCAATAAAACAATACTACTCGCCTATATATATATAGATTCCACGTGAGTGAAACCGCGGGCAGAAGCTATTATATCACAACTCAACATATCACTTTACCAGTTACCACTCGTCTAAGCACTTCGGATCATCATTACCTTCTCAACAGCCATTAAGCTGCAGCCGCTCAAGAGGTTCTAATCGCTACAAATCTCTCTCGTCGTATCTCTCACGGTCATCGCGTTGAGAGGATAGCCAAGTTCAAGCTGGTGGCGCCGACACTCAAACGCTGTTAAACCAAAGCTGTTTAAAGCGTCCGTTGCCTAGTCGTTAAGACCTTTAGTTCGCACTTGAGAAGGTGCGGATTCGAACCCCGGTGAGGGCGTGTACCAATGAGACTTTTTCCGATCTCAAGTATATAGTAATAAGGATGCCAATTGCCGTGAGAGAGCCATGCTTCGGCACGAATGGGCCGGTTCGACTGGAGTGATACCACGGCCTACCACGCAGAAAACTTACGTGAAACGGCGTTGTACTGTGTTGCCTTCAGTGAGTGAGTTTACCGGTGGCCCGACTTCCCCAATCCCGATGTCCCTATTCCTTTTTTTTTTTTTATAACTATGGACGCTTCACACCACGTCAGTCTGGCCCTGTGCTAAGTACCCGAGAGACTTGTGTTACAGGTACCAGACAACGGAAATATATTTA
>JAOTAV010009965.1:0-25925 GCA_026546445.1 Cyclargus thomasi | reverse complement strand
ACATGCCTGGATCTGTTCCAGAAAATACGATAAAAACAATGTTATTGATACGCATCTGAATAAACAGGTCAATAAATCAAAAATGTATACTAATAATAATAATAATATAAAGCTGAAGAGTTTGTTGCTTGTTTGTTTGAAAGCGTTTATCTACGGAACTACGGGCCGGAACTAAACTACTTTTTTGTATTGTTTAGTCGTAGTCGCGGGAAACAGGTATGAAGGAAGAAAACACAGAAAGGCAAGACAAGGGTATAAAATATGAATACACGGTGCATATTTGATGAATTCACAAAATATTCTCCCATAAAGGTTGACTTACAGGGACACACACGGTTTTTATAAAAATTGAATTTTTCTTGCGTAATCAGTATCCAAGAGCTCTTCTTTCGAATCGAATGTTAACGTCCTAATGATAAAAGGAATGGTTCGCACTCAAGAGGGTGCAGATTCGAACCCGGGTGGAGGAGGAGTGTACC
The DNA here is from genome assembly GCA_026546445.1 of Cyclargus thomasi. Lineage (NCBI taxonomy): Eukaryota > Metazoa > Arthropoda > Insecta > Lepidoptera > Lycaenidae > Cyclargus > Cyclargus thomasi. Next base: position 25,446 of record JAOTAV010009965.1, on the reverse strand, counting down.
AATAAGGCATAAAATACTTGTTCACTATTGATTTCGATCTACAGTACATATACGGATGCTCACTGCCTTGGCAGAGCCATGCTTAGGCACGGATGGGCCAGCTCGACCGGAGTGATGCCACGGCCTCACAAAAACTGGCGTGAAACGACATTGTGTTGTGTTTCGTTCAATGAGTGAGTTTACTGGTAGCTTAACTTCCATAATCCCTATCTCTAATCTCTCATGGATTAAGCCGGCAACGCATTTGCGACTATTCAGATGTCGCGTGTGTCCATAGGCGACTTGTCGCTTGTCCCCTAAATATAATAACAAAAACATTTTATATATGTTTGAACTTCCGTGCCAATCTGATCCGATCATAGTGCTTGAGAAAACCGTCCTTAAATCCTTTAACACTTTGAAGGGTGGCATAGATGGATCCTGATGTATATTCATGTCACACAATATGGGCATCGCATGTCCGAATAGCGTCCAGCCCGCATTGAACGCCCGAAATTAATGTATTCAATACACAAATTACCTTATACAGGCGGGATATTTGCACCTGCATCTAGTTCACTTTCTAACAAATTTTACTTCTTACTTATATTATAAAAGTGAAAGTTTGAGAATTTGTGACTTTGTTACTTCTTCTACTTCTTCCCGTGCTAGTTTCTTACGCCGGTTCTTCTCGCCGGGTTAGTTCCCGAACCGGTGGTAGGCAGCGTAGTCTCGACGTTCAGAAAGTGTACTTAAGGTACTTATTTTGAATAAAAAGATTTTGATTTGATTTGACTTCACGCTTAAACCACTGGACTGATATATATAGCTGGTATCTTGCATTAACACATCGGGTACTTTTTAATCTTGACTAAGCCACGGGTAGGCACAACTAGTAGCAAACAATTTTTGGTCATACGGCCGTGTGCATGTGGAAAGGCCCAAGACCACCGCACCGCCACCGCAAGGCTCACTGTCAACGAAATTATTTCGACCCGATAAAATGTCACTGTATGACATAGACTTAAAGTTTCATTTTGCTCTACGCCACCACAGCGCAACGACGACATGGTAGCTAGACCAAAGCTTGTAGAAAACGAAATCTATAAGCCTCGATCATAAAGTGACCATAAAAATCTCGTTGACGGCGTCCGATGGATAAACTAATCTGAGAGCTGATAGTAAATTTTGAGTAGGTATATGAGGCAAGCTGAAACCTTGTATATAGCTCTCCTGTTACACTACAATACGGCACTGCAGACCTGGCTGATGAGAAGCGGGGCCTTCCCTAGCCTACTCTACCTAAAGTAAAAAAAAATAATTCCAAAAATATATTTGAGGCATTATGTATTTTTATAAGTTGTAGTTGAATATTTAAAAAATAGAAAAAATTATAAGCCAGGTGATTTAGTAGGGGTTTTAACATTGCCAGGCGCGTGCAAAAATAGTTTTGGAAAAAACGTCGGTAAACTATCAAAAATGTATTTGTTGTAACTTGAAATGTTAATACAAGATTTAAATTAGAATTAACTAAACAATTAGATTTCGAGATATATTTTTAGAAAATTTCTTTTCTTTTTAAGTTTTTTTAGCCCCGCTTCTTACCAGCCAGGTCTGCAGTTCTCTTTTAAGGTGTAATACGAGACATACATGATAAGGTTTCAGCTTGCCTCAAATACCTTCTCAAAAATTGCTACCAGCTCTCGGTGTAAACGGCCTAAAGCTTCGAGCAGCTTGTCAAAATCAGAATAATCCTATAAATTGTTATCTTCAGATATAACTATAGCAATAACGCGAGAATCGAAACCTTTGCGGTTTGTCAATGTGCGGTCTGTCAATACTCACGCTCCAAAACCGCTGGACCAAGCACCAAACGCAATCGACTCCAACTACTATTATTAGTTAAACCAGCTACTTTCGATCAGGTAATTGGTCTGCCCGTCACATCTCAAAGGAAACACCGACCTCGGAGTTTTGACGGTTTGCATAAAATGCTTCCAATACTTCACCCCGTTCGATGGCCCCAGCTGGCTCGGTATTAATAAAATAACAAATTTACGTCTGGTCATTGCGCAAGACGACCTTTTGCTATTGATTTATCAAATTTGCTTCCAGGATATTCGGAAACTACAAATTATGATGCTCAAACTAGTTCATATTGATTTTGCGAGTGTAGTAGATCGGTGAAATTAGATTTGGGTTTTGCTCGAGTGATGCGCGTGCTCGTAACGTCTGGTGCCATGGGGTTTGTGACCTAATATCCGTGATGTTTAGATTTTGTGGCAAACATGATTTTGTTAAAAAACAAGGTTGTTGACTTTTGTTAATACTTAGCAATATAATCATACTTCATACAAATATTATAAATGCGAAAGTTTGTAAGCTTTTATGTTTGTTACTTTTTACGCCTAACAGCTGGACCGATTTCGATAAAATGTTGCGGGGTTAAATTGCCTGGTAAGTTAGCTGGTATTTTAAATTAACTTATAGGATACTTTTTACGTGGCGTAACACCGCGGGGCGCAGCAATAACAGTGGCGTGCACAGGATTATTCAATTATACAAATAAAAGTATTAACATTTATCATTCATAGAAGGGACTTTTGTGCATGCGGCAAGACATCCAAATTCATATGGCTAGCGATGCACTGATTTTCTGCCCGTATGATGTGCACGCGCCTGAGCGTTGTCGTCAAAAGTTGGTTAGAAACATCACCAAGTTTTTAATCAACTATTGCGTTACATGTAAAAAATGTATTGTGTGGCACAATATTTTTTATTCCACTCTTATACAGCTTCAATCCTCTTACAATGAGCCACCTGGGGTGCATTAGTCTTGATGAGGTACCGACTCATGCAAACGCGATCCGAGGCAATAAATTTCTCTCGATAAAATGACATGGAGCACGTCCAAAATGTGATTATAAGTCATTGTGTAACAAAACCTCGTTGGAACTCATTATTCACGGCATAGTCGATAAATTGAGTGTCGGTTTTGAAAACGAAACCAGATGATAAATCAAAATGGCGTCAGCTGAAGCAGCGGTAGTGACGGTGTTAAGGGAAGTTGGGCGTTAAGGGCGGCTGGGCAGACCTCATAGGGCGCCAGATATAAAGGGGTGCTGTAGGTAATGAAGCATGATTTTCATAACAGAAAATAAAGAAATTAAAATCATTTATCTGTCGCTTTATACTTCCATACTTATATTAGAATTGCGAAATATTATGTTTTTTATTCTCTTGGATATAGAATTTATCAAAATCCATTCTTAGCTGATGTCTACGTCATAACATCAACCTTGTTTGTCCAATTTCAGCCCGATCCGTCCATGATTAAAGCGGATATCAGCATATCAGTCATCTTAGAGTTTAATATATTTAGACTAAATTGAAGTTAGGGGGCGCTGAGGTATTATCGCCCAGGGCGCTGGTAGTGCTAAAGCCGGTACTGAGAAGCGGTATCCATCACTCGATGCGGCGTCACTGTGGCGACATCGATTCAGACAGGGAACATTTTTGGGGACAAAATTAATGAACACGACCATTCCAGGGCATCTATACTGGATTCGCTCTTTGTGATTCTTGTGACAATAGTTATTTCTTTGGGCCGATTTAGTTGTTCTCTTTTCTATTTATTTAAATCGGGAATTGTGCTGAGACCAGAAAATTACGGATGCCTTACTATCGACGGATTAGAAAAAATAAAAGAGCGGCCAAGTGCGAGTCGGGCTTAACCATTAACTACATGTGGGGAGTATGCTGCTACGGTACGGTTATGGTGCCATGAAAGTTTCTGCAGTGGGAAGCGCAGGTATTATGATATCAAAAGTTTGTTTTTTTATTTAGAAACGCAAATAACGGATTATAAATTGAGGATGTCAAAAAAAAAATATAAGCCCGTGCCTACATATTATTTATTTTAATTCACTCTATCATTTACCACGTTTGGAGTACATAAAAGCGACTATATTATACTGATGACACGCTTGATTTATTTAATACTGTTGTATTTGCGAGCCCAATTATAACGAGAGTAAACATCCAATTCCCTCTCCAAACTCGCTTGTCGTCAAAATAAATATATTACCCGTTTATTAATAAATTTAATCAATTTATAGCTCTCCACTTGCATCGTGTGGTTTCGTTTGAATGCGACCATAACTATATACGACTTGTTCAATTCAATATAGGTGACCCTGTGGTTTTGTCGATTTTCACCTTCAAATGCTGAACACATGACATCGAAAAATGATTCTAATCGAATCGTAACTGTGTCAGAAATTTTAACGAAAAGGCTATAGGATATTGTCACTGACAAGTTTAACTGTCAACATGAGCTTTGATCCATAATAGGCACGACCTAGAGCTGTGCAAACCATCACTCAGCAGATTGATGCCGAAAATCCTGGAAATGGAGTACTTACCGACCATGGCAATACCGACAATTCCTTCTGCCGCCCTAAAAAGGTAACAAGGTGCTAACAGCAATTCATTTTGAAAATTTTCTTGTAAATATAATAAAGCAATTTTTCAAAAAGTGATTTGACAATCAATTTTTGGAGTTACTATTTCATTAAAATAATTCGATTTTTGAACAAAATGTACTATAACGAATTGTAGATTCCTTTGCAATATTGCTGTTACGACCATTTTAGGTCCCCTGATGTAATTGGATTCTATTATACGAGTATGCGTAAACGATTCTTAGTTTCCCTTTACCGTTAGCTGTGTTGACAGCCCGCCTTAGTAGCGTGTACCCGCTTATGATATTTAGGGGCAAGCGAGCAGACGGGCTACCTGATGGAAAGCAACTGCCGTTGCCAAAACACTCATGACATCGAAAGAGTCGCAAGTCCGTTGCCGGCCTTTATGAGGGAACAGGGAATAGGTATAGGGGGATTAGGGAGGTTGGGCCACGGGTAAACTCACTCACTGAACGAAACACAGCACGACGCTGTTTCATGCTAGCTTTCTGTAAGAACGTGGTATCTCTCCGGTCGAGCCGGCCTATTCGTACCGAAGATTGGCTCTCCCACGGCATAACGGCTTGTTTGATGTTATCGACGGACGATCCGCCTAACGCAGCGTTGCTCTAATAATAACTGAAACATGCACGTCGCGCGAACACTTATCGTATTTCAGTAGCAGTAACTTGTCCAGATAAAGGTGATTCCTCCAATACCCATTGACCAGTCCCATTTACCAAGTTGACCAGCAAAAACCGGCCAATTCGTCTTGCAGGCGACCGGCTACCGCGCTTAAATAGAATGTCTAATGTGCTGTCCCGACTGAGTTATTGGCGGAACGGATTAATGGCCGTCCCCCGCGACGTCCGCAGAGTTACAGCTCCTAGTTTTCGATAGAATTTTAAATATTCATCGAATTCGGGATTTTAATCCGCGGGATTACCATAAACAAATTCCAACCGCGTCAGGGGCGGTGTTTTTGGGTAAAGTTATATTTGTATATTATAATTTCCTAATGTTTTGTTATATTTTAAGGGTCATTTCATATTATGACTAACTGTTGCCCGCGAGTACGTCAGCGTGAAATTTTATATATTATCCCGTTTCTACAACTTTTTTGGATTACTGGTTCTATTGGGCGCAGCGTGATGTCATATAGCCTAGAGCCTTCCTCGACAAATGGACTAACCAACGCTTTTTTTTTTTTCATTTCGGCCAGTAATTCCTGAGATAAGCGCTTTCCAACAAACAACCCAACACTTTACTTTTATATTATTAGTATAGATAAAGAATCTAGCAGTCTAGTACTACCTTCTTAGTATTCTCAATAAGGTTTAGATTTAGATGGATAGTCAAAAAATTTCGTCGTCACGTTACCTAGACTTTAAATATATTCAGATCTTGTTTGTATGAAATATCAATGCTATAAGTAGTGTTAAATCGATTACTAATCGAGAGCGGGCAACACTAGTCGCGTCGGCTCACGCGCATCGCTAACAGGGACTCTCTCTCAAGATGGTTCTAAAAATGGCGGAAGAACGTTTTGAGTTTTGAAAAGGTTTAAATTAATTTGATAAAGCTTATTAAACGTTTTCAAGACATATCTTTGTTTTTCAACTTCTTAATAGTAGGTATATAACCGTAATATAGAAGTCCAATTTCTAGTTTGTTCTGAATGTATAGGAAGTTATCGCAGTAAACGTTGGACTCGTTCCAAAATTTTGTTTACCGCCATTCGGAATGAAGATGAAATTTGTGTTAATACGGAAACATGCCCGTCTGTGGGTTTATAAAAATTAAATCTGATTCCAATAACAGCAAGGAAAAATTGAAAATCAATTTACTTTTATCCTTAATTTTTTTCCTAAACGCCATTAAATTTTAAATGGGAAATTGTGTTCGTTTCTTTATTATTTTGCTCTTTTTCTAAGCGACCGATTGACTTGATTTTTGACATAGACTTACTTGCCACATAGACTTACATGTTGACAAAGTCACGGGAAAAAACTAGTTATAAGCTTTATTTAAATCTTGTCCAACGCACCGCGGGTTTCCTTTTCATTTTATTTTTACTATGCTCAGGAACAAACAATGTAGCTAAAATTAGAATTTACCAAAGTCATTCGTCATAATACATTAAAGGATTACCGAGCAACTTTGTCCCTTTGAGGAACATAAGGAAAAAATGGAAGTCGTAATAATATATGTGAATCAATAAAAGCATGAAGGTAGGTAAACGTTTTTCGGATTTTATTTATACTGTAGAAGTAATATAAGCTTAAAGCGTTTTCACATCATCCGACCCGATATATATCGGAGGGAATTAAATATATGAAATACGTTCCTGTTTTTTATATTATTTGGTCCAATATCGGTCTATAGTTCTTTGATCAACTTGTTGACAAACTATGAGAAACGATTGTGTGGATGCTTGCACGATTGTGATAATTATAAGCGACTTTTTGTTGCTCGCCACTACGTACGCGTAAACCTTTGTAAATTATCCCGTTACTACGTAATTATCGTTTTCGAATAATAATAATAATAATAATAATAACATTTATTCAGCCACAAATACACATTACACCACATTAGAACAGATATTACAAAAATACTACAACACAAATATGTATATAAAAACTATAAAAAACGAAACAGACAAACATAGGTAGGTGAGTTAGAAATACTGCTCCTATTGTGCGTATCGTGATGTTATATAGCCTATAGCCTTCCTCGATAAATGTCGAAAAACCAACACAAAAATATTTTTTTAAATTTAATAATATTAATAAACGTTTATTTTAGAATTTGGACATTACCATACGTACATAAAGTTCTACATTTTAAAAACAAACAAAAATAGAACACAAACATAAATAAGATTTTTTTACAATACACAATTAATAACAAAAAGTTACAATACATAAACAAACAATTACAAAAATATATTTTTTTGCATTAAAATCATTTAAAAATGTACCTAGGCGCACGCACGCTGGTAGGCAGAGTAATGCCCAAACCATAGAAACGGTATCCACTCAGGTTTATGACTGTGGACTCCACAGCCCCTGATATTCTGTGGACCCGTTATGTCAGCGTAAGACAGACTACTTCAGGCACATGATAAATATGTAATAAATATAATATGACATCGATTAACGTTCCTACTTTGTACAGCGACAGTCCTGTAACAGTGGACGCATATCTTTATATATATAATTCTTCTTTGAGTGTGTATGTCACTGAACTTCTCTTAAGCGACTGGACCGATTTTGATGAAATTTTTTGTGTGTGTTCAAGGGGATCTGAGAATGGTTTAGATTAGATTATGCTATTACTATACTATTCAGTTTTATATTATTATAGTATATATCATCGACGATTATGTAGAGCCTGCAAATATAGCATAAAAATGCTATATTTGCTCAGATTGTATTCGTAAATTACCAGTGGAAATTGAGCTGTAGGCGTTTGTAGGTCGGGCTGCGGTGCGTCGTAAACATGCACGCCACGCGCATCCACCACATGTCGTACTGATGTTCCAATTACACGATAATGCAGCTAAATGCTATATTCCAGTGACGGACGCAAAAAAAAAAGTTGCATGTAGTCTCACTATACACAATAAACAAAAATTACCAATATACAGGCTTATGCTCAGTTTGGGCTGGAAGTCTCACACAAATTACTGCCTTGTAATTTTGGGAGAAATAAATATTATTATTATAATTATTATACACAGGTTTGCGTCTTTGGAGTTGGCCAGGCTGACTGTACACCGTTCAAAATGCTGTCAGTGTTTATATAAACCAAGAGCTGGTAGCAATTTTTGAGTAGGTATTTGAGACAAGCTGAAATCTTGTAATTTATCTCTCTTATTGCACCCCAATACGGAATTGCAGACCTGGCTCGTGAGGAGCGGGACTAAAAAAACCTAAAAAAAAGCAATCATCTAAAACTATATCTCGGAATTAAATTGTTAAGTGATAAAAAATCCTGTATTAAAATTTCAAATTGCCGCAAATACATTTTTTACAGTTGGCAAACTATTTTGCACGCGCATGGCAATGTTAAAACCCCCACTAAACTTACCATTTTCTATTCTTTAAATATTCAACTACAACATATAAAAGATACATATTGCCTGAAATATATTTTTGGAATATTTTTTTACCTTAGGTTAAATGTAGGGTAGGCCCTGCTTTTCATCAGCCAGGTCTGCAGTGCCGCATTGGGCTGTACTAGGAGAGTTATATGACAAGGTTTCAGCGTGCCTCAAATACCTATTCAAAATTTGCTATCAGCTCTCAGAATATTAGGATTAGGCACGAGAACAACTACGTCCGACTTTTCCTTTGTCAATGATTTCAAGTTACATATTATTACTGGTTAGCAGCTCGCACATTAGCTGACCAATGCGGTTTTTAATCTCAACGACATTTTGAATACTTTTTCTATTTTTGTAAAAACGCGGTGGGATTTTATACGTCTTTGTTTTGAACTTATAAGCCATTAGTTTTTGTCCACGATTTCACTCGAGTGATATCCGATTTTTTTTGGGATTTGTAAGGCTACCTCGTGTCACTGGGGCTCTTTCTCATACAAATCTTTTCGCTTTCAACCCTGCTATTTTTTCAGTGGAGACGCATACATAACCTGTAAGTTATCACTTGTTACCTAAAGACAGGTTACGCATGTGTCTCGTCTTAACAGTTTTGTTACTCTCGGCAACGCATTAGCTTCTGATATTGCAAATGTTCGTTTGCGTCAGATGCTTTCTATTAGATGATCCGTCCACTCGCCACTTTGCCCGCTTATTTCATAAGTAATTGATAATCAATCACACATGTGTGATATTATATAGAGCGTCTTAAGCCTTGTGGTAAGACCTTTGGTTCGCACTCGAGAGGGTGGAGGTTCGCACCCGGGTGTTGGCGTGTACCAATGAGACATTTTCCGATCTCAAGCTCATAACCGTGGGAGAGCCATATTTTGGTACGAATGGGCCGGCTTGACCGAAGTTATACCACGGTTTCACAAAAAACTGACGTGAAACGGCGTGGTGCTGTGTTTCGTTCAGTGAGTGAGTTTACCGGTGGCCCAACTTTCCTAATCCCCCTATCCCTATTCCCATTTCCTTATAAAGACCGCCAATGCGCTTGCGATCCGCAGGATGTCTTGAGTGTCCGCGGGCGACGGCAGTTGCCTTCCATCAGGTAACCCATTTGCTCGCTTGCCCCCTACATATCATAAAAAAAACGATAACGTCCCCAAATGTATTTTCCCTGTTCTCTATTTATAGATATTAAAACCACAATACCGGCTTATAGGATTGCTGTTAAAGGTCACAAGTTGTAATGAACTAGCGGAGACATTAACTTGTAAGCTGATAGCGGATTCACGAAAATCGGTCGCGATATGCCGAATCCATTACGATTGACCACGATTAATATTGAGTTGGCATAAGATGACTAAATAATAAAGGTCTGCTATCCGCCTTTGAAATAATTTCTTCAATGGTAGTTACAACCTGGTATCGGGGATATTAGTTTGCAGGCTGATAGCGGACCAACGAGGATTAATCGCGGTATGAGAAATCTATCTCGATAAGTCACGTTTAATTTTGAGTTGCCATAACCCGACCAAATAACATGGGTCTCCTATCGATGCCTTACCGCGTTAACCTTGTATCTAGTTTTGTACAATTACTAAGAAAAAAAATATTATCAGTTTCATTTTTGTCTCCTAAAATATAGTCATTTTTTAAACACGAGGTTATGGCAGTAAGGCATCGCTATGTGGTTTTGGATCAAGAGATTGATCGTCGTCGTCGTCGTGCTATGCCAAATCTACTACAACAAATCGCAATCAATATTAAAATGATATAATCCGTCCAAATAACAAAGATCTTGATGCCTTTGAATCATTTTTATTATTGAATCATATCAATGGGTAAAACGGGACCCTATAACTAGGACCATCTATCAAGACAGTTCTTGATGGTATTGCCGTAACAACTAGAGAGCTGAAATTTTCACAGATTTTGTATATATGTTGCCACTATAACAACAAATATTAAATACAAAACGAATTGGATATTTAAGATTGCTCTCTCTCTCGTACAAAAATCTTGATTTATCTCTAGTTTTTGGTCTTTGCTAATAGATGTCTCTAAGATGTCATCTGTTGATAGTACGTGAACGGTGAATAGCTGTTATATTTTCGCATATAAGTTTTCTCAATTTTTGTACTTATACTGGTACAAAATCCTACGTGCGCGAGTTCAACTCGCGTTTGGCCGGTTTTTCTACATTTCTACTGTCTATTGTCACTAGTATACATAGGCACATCAGATTCTAGTGTGTGAGTGGGGACGTGTCTCGTGTCTGGGTCACGTGCAGACGATCTATCTCAGCGATTTATATAATTAAGCTTCGTGTGTCTGTTTCAGCAAAAACTGGAGAAAATTGCGACTGCTATTCAATATAGTAGACATATTCCTTTTTTATTAAAGCAGGGTAAATATTGGCCCTAGGCTATTGTCCAAAAAATAGGGGGGATTAGAGAAGTTAGGCCATCGGTAAACTCACGTAGCATTTTATTTATTAGAAATACGCAAGATTAAAGCTTATTTTAAAATAATATTGGTATTCCACGCTCCTCCTCCATATCAACTATAACTGGGAAAAAATTCATGCTTCTATGCGTTCTATCTATCTACGCGTTTTTCGTAAAAAGGGGTACATAGAATTCTGCTCGCGTATCAATTTATAGATAATATTAGTATGAATTCAAACTCCAAAACTTTTGTCTCGATGCTCAAAAGGCGAGTGTAAAAGGTGGAAATTAAATGTAATTTTACCGTGCTACCGTCAAATATCCAATCAGCCATTTAAAGAAACGTTCTTTAACGATGACCCAATTTCATTCCGTCGTTAAATTAAGGTCCGAATATTTTCATCGTGTAGCAAAATATATCAAAAAGTTATTGAAAATGCAGAAATCGGAGAAAGCTTTTAAGCTATGGTCGTCAAAAACTTACAACACTAACAACGCTTGAACTGAACTTCGTTACAGTTCTAGGTACAGGAATAAAGTAAAAGTTGGCAAAAATTTCTTATCGGATCTTAAAACGTATGCTGTGTGCAAAAGTTCAATCTTGCAATTTTCTTGACTTGACTTGACTTCCGCAAATTACCGCTAGAGTCATTTGCGGCAGTAAAAAATTGCCATAACAAAAATGTACGTTATGGTATTGAGTATCGACATATGCTATTGCTTCATTATTATTATTCGCTTATCCAGTATTCGAACATTTATAAACTACACGTTTTATTTGTGGTTGCAATTTGAGTGCATCAATTTGTATAGCATGGTTCACGTCGCTGCATTGTGGTATTATCGAAGAAAATATTGATTTACTGGCGGATACAGACATATATTGTTCGGGTTATATTAAGGTAATATAAATTAAATCGTTATATTTTCGATCTGGGCTGGGATTGAAATCGTGATAATATCGGTTGATGCAAGTAAAAGAACCGTTTTTATGGTTTCGTACCCAAAGTGTAAAAACTTTTCTTCGTTTTGACACTAGATGGCGCTGCAGTACGTCTACATCGCGTTATCACTTGATACGCCGAGATCTGTTAAAACTTTTTTACTTTCACGAAAAGGTTTTCTCAATTTTTTGGTCTCTGGTACGTATCAGATTTTCGTTATCCAATCTTCATATAAAATTCCAGGTACAGCTATCACACTATCAAAATGGTTTCAAATGGCCTTAGGTTAACATCAATGAAATGTTTTATATTCCTAAGTAGTCCTTGTTTGACCTTTAAAGCGCTAGGTGTAGAGGTTATTGTAAGTTTCATCAGTTAGTAGAACTCTATATCTAAATGTTTTTTTACAAGACTGACCTGGCTTTTGACCAGTATTACAGCTAGTATGCTAGCTAAAATGTACGTTTCCAGACACACATGTCGTTTTTCGTTACAACGGTAATGTTTTATCGCCCGCGTGCGGAACACAATTACCGAAATCCGGCACTGCCGCGAATAATTATGACATTTTACGGTTAATGGGATAAGTGATGGAGACGGTGGTTGATCATCAACTTTTTTGAAGCAGGGCTCTCGACTCGGAGGTTGTAGCTTAAATCTTTGGGGTGGATGAATGTTATTTTTAAGTTTTGAAAATCGGACTGATTACTTAAATCGGTAGTGGAATTAATTGGGTCGCTACGCTGGGCGATTACCCAGATTAAATGGGCTGCCGCACTTCATATAAGGGAGTACTTGATCGATTTTTTCATATATGTCTTCGAATTAAAGACGTCGAAGGAATCTTGTCCGGGGCGTTGGTAGAGCTAACGTCGGCCCTGCATTGAATGAGTAACAAAAATGTTGATACACGTTCTAAATGCTACGTGAGGAAGGAAAAGTCGGCCTGCGCTTTCAAAAGACGCGCGGGAGCATAGCATTAAATAGCACTTCTAGATAGCATAGCAATTAATATCATTCCTAGACTTAGTAGCACCATGTAGCACCATATATAGCACTTCAAGAAACACGCAAACTGCGACTTGGCATTACCCTCAGCCAACCGCATTATTTCAACGAGTTACTAACTCGTTGCTCTAATCTTCAATTCCTGGTGGCCTCTAAGAAAACAACTAGTATATTACAGTTCTTATGTCCTGGACATAAAGATGGTGTAAGAGGCAAATAAGTCTAAATGTCCACGCTCCGTAAACCCGTGGATGTAGTGTGACCCCAAACGCCACAGCCTCTCTCATCTCTAGCATTTATTACGGTGGCCACAAACTTGGGCGAAAGCAAAAATGGTTAACGTTTATTTACACCTTATAATGTTAACGTTGTTGAATCCTCTTCTTGCACTAAATCAGTTTCTTTAGAAGCTCTCCAATTAATTGACACTGATTCATCACCGAGAGTTACATTTGTGAAAGTCGTTAAATCTTTATTATTATTGGAAAATCTCTGTCCGCTTAGCCTTGATTTTTTTTTTTGGTTATTGATTGTTATTTAATTTGGTAAACGATGAGTTTATTGTATCTCTATCTATTCTATTAAAGTCTATTATATCTCACGAAAGGAAAAGATAATGCTAGTTTAAAAAAAATGCAGCCCCTATAAGATAATCAGTTTTAGGAGAACTACAACAACTACCGAAAATTCTTAATCATTACGTGCGGTTTCATGGCAAAGTTCCTTAAAATTGAGGGAGTGTTATTAAAATAGTTTATTCAAAGCTTTGACTTTATTTGAAAATAATGTTTCTTCCTAAGATATTAAGTTCCTGGAAGGTGTAAAATAATTGTAAACGGTGTTCAGACGCCATCGCGTCCTGTTACCATCCATGTTTATGGCCCGGCACTAAATAAACACAAATACCAATTTTAGTACCCATTATAAATTCCGGGGTGGTAGCGGAATTTGCATATGAATTTAATTGTATCCAACATACTATGTTAATTATATCTTGGGGATTTAAGTATTAGAGGCGCGGGTTGTGCTCAGACTTTTCATTTAGAGACTCTGTCTTTATGCTAGAGCTTGTAAAATACCAATAAGATGCTTCAAAAAGATTCAGAAGAAATGTCGATCAGTTTAAGCGCGATACTTCTAGTATGCTACGAGAGTCGCGCTTGGAGTGGTCACTATGGTTTTTTAAAATGTGAGTGTACCGTCGAAGAAATTAATAACTAGTCAGGTAGTGGATCTTTGTCATTTAGTCGGATCACTGATACTATTCGTGATCTGTGAGTTGAGTGTGATAGGTATAAAGTCATAAATTACGCAGACCCCGCCATCTTCCTAAGAATCAACTTTTCTGATAATACAAACACGGTCTTTTGTTTCAGTGGTGTGGCAGGAATGGCAGGCGGCGGCGACGGCAGCGGCGGCGGTGGCGGGCGGGCCGGCCCTGCTGAGCTGTGCCGCGCCGGCCACTCTGCGCGACCACACCACCGTCGTCGCCTGGTACCGGGACGACGCCGTGCTCGCCGCCTCAGATAACCTTTGTAAGAATATCCATACTAATATGCCAAATGGGAATTTGTTTGTCCTTTTGCAATGTGCAGGCTTAGGGAGACTTATTAAAAAGAGAAGTAGCCCATTCTGAACATGTTAAATTTTATATTTTTTTATAATAAATAGAGCTAATGCTTGCATGACATATCAAGATGCTATAACTTACGCATAGATGCATAATATTTATTATGTTATGCACCAAAAATGGCGCAAGAAATCTTTTGCTATTGTTATGCGAAACCAAAGTATGATGACCTCTTTGGACTAGTAATCGGTTCTGGCAAGGCCACTTTCCAATGTAAAGGCTTAGGGAGACTTATTAAAAAGATATGTAGTCCGTTCAAATAAGTAACAAACTTATGAACTAATTAACCGTACAATTTACAGTAAAGAGGTGAGGCACACACTGCACTTTGTTCCTGTCCTTACGAAGTAACTTGATTTTTGGCAAAGACTTAGTTGAATGTATGGAGTGTAGCATAGTTTACCAAAATATTTGTATTTTTATGCGATTTACGAATCCCACACGACTTCCGCAGGGAAAAGCAAGTAGTAGTATATTTAAAAGTGATGGCGAAATAATCCAATTGCATAACATCGCGAAAATACGAATAAGAAGCGAAAACGTTCAGACCTGGCTTACCCACCTTCTATATTGTTCTCGAAGTAGGTACATACATATTACGTACCAAACTGTCAGGTATTAAAAGCGGGGTTTCGCAGAACCGCGCACGATTATAAAAAAAATAAACTCGGGCCGTCTCAATGTCTCAAAGGTTTGGTATTGCTCTATATAATAATTTTTTTACAGTTATTGCAAGAAATGATAACTGCGAATTACGTATTGTTATGACGATGAGTGTGAAAATGTGCGCAGGATTGAACCCTTCCTATTTGCTCTAACGTTGATACGTATATTCTAACTTAAACTAAAAAAAATGAGTGAGTTGATTGACTGATGGTCCAACTTCCCTAATCCCCCTTATTCCCATTCCCGTTTTCTCATAAAGGCCGGTAAAGCATTTGTGACTCTTCGGATGTCACGAGTGTCCATGGGCGACGGCAGTCGCTTGCCCCCTAAAATATATTAAAAAAAAAAACAATTTTGAATTCTTAGGAATTCAAAATTGTTTTTTTTTTGAATTCCTAAGAATTGATTCCTTGATTGATGATTCCTTGAAAAATTCCTAATAAGATAAAAATTTCCATTATTGATGAAAAGGACTTATTCCTGACAAGTCAAGTGTGAACTGGAATCGTCAGTTCAGCGCATTGCCGGAGCACTGACTTGCTCACTCCATTGTTCACCAGATAGCGGATTATTTAGATCCTCTCAAGCTTATTAATACGCTATTGAAAATACTTAGAATCTATACTAATATTATAAGTGTTAGAGTAATTCTGTCTGTATGTATGTAACGCTTTTACGCATAAAACCGCTTGTACATTACAGGCCGTCATTGTCAACGAGATTATTTTGCAACAAAAAATGCCACTCTGTGATCTAGGCTACAAATTTAATTTTCTACCAACATTGGCCTAGCGCCCATGTCGTCACTGCTCTGTAGTGGCGTAGAGAAAAATGAAATTAAAGTCTATGTCATATAGTGGCATTTTATCGGGAGGAAATAATCTCGTTGACGTGACGGCGTGCGGTTCACAAACAACCTATGCCCCTGGACCGATTTTGTTGAAATCGGTATAGAGATACTCCAAGTTCCAGCAAAGGTCATTGGATACTTTTTTATCTCGAAAAAAAATTACGGTTCCCGCGCTATAAACGAATTTTGGTATAACGATGCCTTACTGCCTCAACCTCGTATCTTAAAAATGGCTACATTTCAGGAGACAAAAAAAAACTGATTTTACATTTTTTCTCAGTAATTGTGCAAAACTAGATATGAGGTTATTTGATACGTAAATTGTTTCTTATCAAATAACCTCCTATCTAGTTTTGTGCAATTACTGAGAAAAAAATATAATCAGTTTTTTTTTCTCTCTTGAAATGTATCCATTTTAAATATACGAGGCTGAGGCAGTAAGGCGTCGATAACAGAGTTGCAGGCATCATCTAGTATGAAATATGAGCTGGAGCTATGCCAGACCTTGGACGATGTTACCGATCTGCTGATTTTGGTTATACCTCAGGAGTTGAAACTGTTACAATATTGCATTAAATTGTCGCCATGCGGACGCCTCCGTGGTTCAGTGGCATTAAGCGTCGCCTTTGTCTCGTAAATCGTTGCTTTGATTTCCCACGGTAAATTTCCGAGTTCGGTGAGGATGATGAATGTAGATCTCCAGATTGTCTGACAAGATGATCCATGCATGGGCATGCAATAAGTTGGTTCTGTGTCGCCAGATTTCTCGTCTCCTAAGCAGACAGGAGTGCTCTTGTGTACTGCGCATTATAAAATTACTCATGTCACCGACACCGGTGCGTGAACTATTATTATTACTGTCGCCAGATATTTGTCACAGCACTCGGTTATCGTTCGCACGGTTTACAATCTTACTCATCCTGTGTTCCATTGCTACTACCATCACTTTCTGCCTGCTTAAATTTATCTGTCTATCTCTTTCTCAAGCTGGCGAGGCGCTGCTGCTAGACGAAGGTTGGCGGCTGCTGCTGCGGTCTGTGCGTGTGGAGGACACCGGCGCTCAGTACTCCTGCGCCGTGCTGGATTCCCTCACTGGCGAGCGAAGAAGGAGCACGCCCGTCACTATTGACGTCACCCGTAAGAATAAGATTTAAAAAATTTATAAGAATATCAGCTCCAGATTATGCCGCGAAGTATCGTTAGCAAGCGTAAACGAGAAAATGAACGCGTGTGGAGAGCACAACTTGTGCCGTGAATTCGTGTGTGTTCACGCTACCGTGAAGCTGGCTAAAGATGGATTCGTTCTAAATAAAAGGTAGAAGAGGTTTAAAATGGTTTAAACCTTCTATTTTCTAGATATAGCCCGCATCATCATTAATTTCTTTTAGACGTAAACTGTCCTATATCTTTTTTCGACGCTTAAAGTACGTAACTAAATTCTAGCCATCAATTTAGTGGACTAAGTATAATGAGTTTCCACACAAACAAATTAGGCTTACAACAGTGAATATTACTAATATTATTATTTGACGACGTCTGTGGTGCAGTGTTTATGCACCTTGGTAGCTCAGGCTGGGAGTCG
This sequence comes from Cyclargus thomasi, assembly GCA_026546445.1. Taxonomy (NCBI): domain Eukaryota; kingdom Metazoa; phylum Arthropoda; class Insecta; order Lepidoptera; family Lycaenidae; genus Cyclargus; species Cyclargus thomasi. The sequence continues at coordinate 7,763 of JAOTAV010009965.1, read as the reverse complement.
CGGGTTCGAATCCTGCCGACGGAACATAAGTTTTTCAAAGTTCCTGGGTCATGGATGTTAATTAAATATGTGTATCATATTATAAAAAATATCTTAAATATGTGTATAGTATAAAAGTATTAAATATATTTCCGTTGTCGGGTACCCGTAACACAAGTTCTTCAAGTACTTACCACACGGGACCAGACTGACGTGGTGTGGAGCGTCCATATAATTCGCACCTTTGGTAAGACAAGGGCATAAATGCTTTTGATAATGTTAAGCACTTATGCCCTTGTCTTACCGAAGATGCAATATATTATATTATTATTATTACACATGGGCATATTTCTTTGCGTATATTCTGCAAATAGATTACATAGCGCTGGTCAGAGGCACTGTACGAACCTTTTCGAAAAGTATTTTGATACTTAGGTCCCGTGTCGCCGTTTACTGATCGAGTTTCTAATACGCTATCCACAACTTTTTTGACAGATTTTCTATACAACATCTATCAAAAAAATTATGCTTAGACTATCCGACACATATCAGGAAGCGGTGAAACAAGCCCTTAGCAACCCAAGCTTTGAAGATAATAACAATAATAGAAAGCTTTAAAGTTATAATAAAATTAGAAGGCAGTGGCTTACTGGCGATTTCTGAAGACTTGAGAGGCTAGAGTATAACGCGGCTCTATATGTGAGTTTTTTTTTATGATAGTTAGTGGGCAAGCGAGCAGACGGGTTATCTGATGGAAAGCAACTGCCGTCGCCCATGGCACACTCGTAACATCCGAAGAGTCGCAAGTGCGTTTCCGGCGGTTATGATAGGGAATGGGAATAGGGATAGGGGGATTATAGAAGTTGAGCCACTGGTAAACTCATTCATTGAACGAAACACAGTACAATGCCGTTTCACGCCAGTTTTCTGTGAGGCAATGATATCACTCAGGTCGAGCCGGCCCATTCGTACCAATGGCTCTCCCAAGGAAAAAACGTTTTTAATCAGACAACGCCTGCCAAATACTGCCACATGAATGATGTTGAATGTGTGTTCAGAAACGCATGTACACAGCCACAATTGATTTGAACTATCTGTAACTAATCAGCAACGGTATTAAAAAGAATTACTCTGGTCTGATATCTCGAAAACCAGATATTACTTGAAACAACTTCAACTCTATGAACTCTTTCAGCGCTGCCAGTGACGGGGCCACCGCGGGCGCTGTCGCACGGGGCGTGGGAGGGGTCCGCGCGGCGGGGTGGGGAGGCGGTCCTGCCGTGTCTCGTACACGCCAACCCCGCGCCTACTATCTCGTAAGTACCAGACTAATCAAGTGGACACTTACACCTAAAATCCATGATCCAGCACAACATAATGAATAAAGATTTTTCTCACTACACACGTTTTACTAGCCACATCTTGGGTAAACGTAAATGAGTTCACTTAAAGCGCCTCATTTTATTACATAAACTCTAACGCCCTTATTCATAAAAATATTTAGGCAATGCTTAACTTCTCAAGGTTTGCTGTCCCCTTCTGGAATATTATAAGCGTCACACAACAGAAAGGGACAGCGAACCTTGATTAGTAAATATTGCTTAAATATTTTTATGAATAAGGGGGTAAGTTGAAAAATTACCAAAAAGTGTTGTATTTTTTTTTTAGTTTATACGAATTCCTGATTGCATTAGATTTCTAAAAAACATGTACTATGCGATTTTCTAGCGAAGCATCAAAATGTCGAAATAGCCAGATAATTACTTATTATATACTAACGACTGTATGCCAAGCACACATAGTATGGCAACACTATTAAAAATATTTGTAAATTTACTACAATTTTACTACGCAAATGCATCCTAAAATTACAAAATCTTGTATTGTATTGGAATTTAAACACGCATTTGTTGTAATATTACATTTTGTTATAGCTCAAATACGAAGTAGGTATCATTTTTACAAATATTCTGTAATAAATTTTGTAGTAAAATTGCATGACTGACTTTTACATTTCTAAAAATGTGGTGCGTAAAAACTTCCTACGCAAGTTTAGTAAATTTACTATGGAAATTTTTAACAGTATATAAAAATAGACTACTATGCTGAAAATATATATGACGCATTACATCAAGTCCCAACGTTTTCAGGACTGGAGGATCAACAAGCTCGGTGCTCTCCCCACGTCCATCATGAAGAAACAGAATGTATTCGAGCGCGTCAGCCTGGCCAACTCCACCTACTGGTGTCTGCTGGACCCTGCAGCGATGGCGATCGTCTTGGATGAGGAGGATATTGTCGTGGAGGCAAAGTACGCCAAGGCTACAGTTGGAACTTGTGGTAAGTGACCTTGAAGAGTGTTAGTAGCATTTTCTTGCTGCAGCTCCGATCGCGTAGGAAGCATTTTCATAGAATTCTTTTTATACTAGAGGTGACCCCCTGTGGTCTAAACTTGATCATAAATATTTCAGTCCATCGTGTAGATAAATTTAATTTAATTAAAAAATAAACACGGACTTCAACCATAGAAAAAAGAGTATTTCGTGTACGATCATCGTGTCGTTTCAAAATATTGTAGTGTGCGTAGCATTTTTTTGAATATGTAAGACTAAAGCATAATTTAAAATAAGATTGGTATTCTACGCTCCTCCTCCACTTCAACTAAAACTGGAAGAAATTTAATGCTTTAAATATCTACGCGTCTTTTATAAAAAGGGGTACAAAGTTTTCCGCTCGCATATTAATATATAAATATTTCCCCTTTTTATAGCTTTTTTCATCTGTTTAAATGACAGTTTTCTCATAGCATCTAAACAATTAAAAAAATTGAAATAGGCTATTATTGTAATTTTTTAATGGAAATAAAATGATTGTTGCAGATAGTGAACGTGGTGTCACCAGATATGATTTCGAAAGCGCCAACCCAACAGCAAGAGTGGTGACAGAAGTAAAGAAAGAACCTTACCAGGATCTGCTGCTGAAACTGTTCGCCAAAGACAGCAAGAAAGCGCCATGGAATTGGAAGCTGTAAGAAGCAAACAGAGAAGAAAGATAGAAAAAAAGAACAAAATAAATTAAGTGACAACAATTTCTTTTTTGTGATTTGTGGGTTTCCTAGTAAAGAGCCCTAAATGTTTATTAGTAGAAGAGGAATAGATTAAACGAGAAGGAGTAACATTAAACGGAGTATAAACTCGAGCGTCGTGGAGACCTACTACGTTTTATATTATTAGATAAAACGTTAAGAAAAATAATAATAATAAATAAATTTTATTGACTTTCTTATAACTTACAGCACTAATATTCCATTTTCCCATTCATTTCTGCACTAAGCTGAGCCTGTCCTGCAGATCACCAAAAAACAATACCAAAAATTACAAAAAATATGAATTTTTATTCTAGCGGTGGGATAAGAAGCCACAGACATTTTAAGGTTAAAAAAAATTGCTTTGAAAAAGTTATTTACTTTGAACATTTATGGGACGACCTAAAGCATTTAGATGAATGTGACATAAAATATTTGGGACGCTTGGTTACGAAAATATGAGGCTTTGTTGTTCTTTGTTATTACCGGCTTACATTAAATCATTAGTGCTTGATATGGAAGTGTGCTTTGGCGTATTTTTTGCACCTCCTATCTTAATCTGGAGGTTTCGAGGACATTTCGGTACTTAAAAATTTAAAACCTCTTAAGTACCGAACCGGCTAAGAAATCTGGTTTTTCTACCATGAAAACCAGAGATATATAGAAAGCCTACACTAGCTTAATCAGACGCGCTCGAGTAAATCCATAATTCCACTCTTGGACTCCCTTTCTATTGTGGAATAGCAATTTTGACGTTGCCGTAGTTTAGCTTCGGAGACACGAACGATCAATTCAACTAACTTTTCATACAGTGAAATATTGTATAATACAATTCACAACAATAAACCTAAATTCAAGAAGCCGGGCTAGGTGGGGTTAGGTCAGCATTCCATCTCACTCCATTATCGGCGAGATAAGATATTGACGTCCTTTTCAGTAGCGCACATGTCTGGTATTTGCTGACGCATTCGGTCGCGTCGTTTGTGATTCTAAACACAGCTTACAGCTTGTAATCATTCTACAAATATTTTACATAATTTAAATTAGTTTTCGGTATAAAGAAATTGCTCAGTGTTTTTCACGGATAGAAGTGGCTATAAATTTAACCATCACGATCAATATTTAAGGAACCCCTAGAATGAGGTATGCTAGAGTTTTTTAATCCAAGAATGTTATTAAAGATAGACGCTGTTTTATTTTTAAAATATAAAACAGAAAGCTAGAAATAAAAAAACGTTCTTAAAAATCTTTGTAATAAGCTGTTACATTTGACAGCTTTTTGTTTATGTGTTTATCAATGTCACTGTCAAAGTGACAATGAACTCAGTCTATATCATGTTTTAACTAAACACTATTTCAGAAAGCCCATAATGAGTGAAGTTACTAAAATTAACGACGACCAAACTATTTATCTCGCAAATCAGTGTTTGCGAGATAAATGCGGCACTGGCTATTGCTCGAGGGCGGCCATTTTTAAAGAAAAAGACGAAGTACTAAACATTAGAGTCTCTTCAAATCTTCTGTTTAAAATACACATAAAATTGGAAATTTGTTATGTTTTGTTACTAGCCTATAGCAATTGCCATTATATAATAACAAAACACAACCAATAACAATTAATTAAGCAGACATCTTAATTATGATGTAATGACATAAATTATAATCGTTAATAACAATTAAGGACGACTTAAGCATACTAATTATTATCAGTAGTTCAGCCTACTTGACATTTATTATCATCTCATTAGTTACTAGATTTTGCCCGCGACTATCGCGTAAAAATACATATGTATTGAATACTTGGTGTTTCTCCGAGACTAAACGTAGCCTGCGTTACTTTCCAATCTTACACCTAAGTCTATGCTAGAAATCAAGCCAATTATTTGCTCCGTTCAAGCGTGAATGAATGACAGACAAACAAACCTTCCTTTTATTAATATGAGTATCGATTCCTATCTTTTGCTTTGTTTTAAATCTTGCCGAGTCTCGACCATTTGATTTTATCGCTTTATATAGTACGCTTGTGTATAATGTTGTTTCTGACACTTCTGTTGATTAATTTATCCTGTGGATTATGTAGTGTTACGTAAGTTAAAATTTTATTCAAGTAAATAGGCTATAATTATACCCAGGTAAGGTGTGAAAGTGACCTCTAAGTCATTGTTGAAATATTGTGTCTTTAATTGGAAGAATTGAGTACTACGGGACGATTTAAGCAAAGGTATGTAGTGTCCTTGCTTTGGGCTCATCTGTCGAGAACACATTAACAAACACATTTATACGTTTAAGGGCATCTATCCGTAGATTTGTATTTTGTTTTATATGACTTTACTGTATTTTTTAAAAACTGATTATTTAACAAGGCAAAGCGACATCTCAGCGTAATTGCAAGGGGACCTTATTTGAAATATAACGAATAACCTTTGGATATAACTTTGGATACATACATACCATCTTGAAGAAGAGGATAGTTGGTATTTTGGTGAATGGTGTTCTTAATAAGAGATCATAGCAGTATGGTAGGCCGAACGTGACTTGAAGAGTTGACCATTTAATTGGCCTGAATGGTCTCGTTTTGTCTAGAACACCAAACATATTCGATTCTAATTTTGCATTATAGAGGATACTAGCGGACCCGACAGATATTTTTCTGCCAATATTGATTTGTTAATATAATTCTAAATCATTTTCAATTAACACACGCAAAAAAACATCAAGTTGTTTGGGAAGAGCTTAGTGACAAACATACGTACAGAAGAATCATATATACTGAGACGATATCAAAACTGGACTTTGCTCGATATGCTAACGCCATGTACAGCGTACTAAGCAATTCTAGTGACCTGGATTAGAAGGTCAAGGATCATCTATACTCGTACATATACATTTAAGGAAACAGTAAAATTACGGTTCTGAGCACAATGTATCTAAACGAATATTAATGTAAATTAAATGAACAAAGCATCCCCCAAAGATGTCCCCTGTATACTTAGTTCATTTTGTTTATCTGAAAAATCTGAAATCAAAAACGCCACATTACTTTTTATCAAATATAACCAACTTCTTTGACATTGCCATTACATCACATGATATTGGCATGCGCGTGATAGAAACTTGAAGCGAATACAACCATTTATTCGTTTCTCGTAAGTACAACAACTCGTTCGCGTGGGTTAGGTTAGATGTTAGAACTAGAATGTGATGCCTTACTAATTTGCCCCCCAAGATAAATGTTAAAATATTAAAAATGAAATTAAAAATATGAAGACAAAAAAAACTGTAGGGCCCTGATAATGTGCCCCTCCGGAGGGGTACTTGGCCTGGTTGAACGTAATGCTTATGATATTATTATTATGATCAGCTGCTGAATGATAGCAGCGATAACACACGTGCACAAACATCTGATAGATCACAGATGCCATCGCAATCCAAAGCAGCGCAATGTCTATCGAGGCAAGAACAGAATTTATTCCATAATTAGTCGGTACCCGAAAATTCAGTACGTCAAAATTTGTATATTATATTCTATACGTTGCCTGGACTTAGTACAATAACAAAAAAAAAATTATTACTGTTCCTTATCCCCCAACGTTGATTTAAAATATTAAATGTTCAGACGCCAATTTTACTGTTTTATTATAGTTATGTATAAATATACACTAGCTGTCCGGTGATCACTTTGCCGGATTATTATTTTACCTAAGATTATTATACCTAAAGTTTTTACTTATTTTTCCAGGGACCCCTCACCAAAACTGTTGATAGACAATGATGCCGGCGGTGACGACGCTATGGCAATTTTTCTCGCCTTGTTGTATGAAAAACATTATAATGGGTAGGAATTATTATATTACTCGCTTTTTCCCCCGGTTTAGCTCAAGAGATATTTACAATATGAATATTATTGTAATCTACTTTAGAAACACGATGTTTTTCAAGACTAAATGTAACTTACACTCACCATACTTTCTTTGAAATCTATACCAAAAATCAAGTCGATTAGTTGCATTGCGAGGACGTGAAGAAACGACAAACAAACTAACACACATTTACATTAATAATATTAGTACAGTATGAATATGGATAAATGAGTATTGAATGATAATTATAGTTTTGAATTGAATTATAATTATAGTGAATGATCCCGTGAGAGCCTTAATATGGAAACACTGTTTTTGCCTGGACATTATGATTTCAATTTTTTTAGACGAATCCTCGAAAATATTACTAAAATATAGTTTGTTGGTTCACAGACCGAAACTGATTGGTTTGACCACGGGTAATGGAAACACGAATGAGGATAATGTATGCCTCAACAATCAAAGAGTGCTCAAAATTATGAAGCGGCAAGATGTAAGTACGAGTTATATAGTAAAACTAGTTGACCCCGCAGACGTTGTCCTGCCGAACTATTTTGTGAATCTAAACCATTCTCAGATCCCTTTGAACATACACAAAAAAATTCATCAAAATCGGTCCAGTCGTTTAAGAGAAGTTCAGTGACATACACACTCACATAATTATATATATAGTAAAATGATTATGATAAGATTCTTTCAATTTGAATATATCATAATTAAATGTATTTTTCATTTTGTGTACTGTAAAAAATATATGGAATGTTGAAATCTATATATATAAAAGAAAGTCGTGTTAGTTACACCACTTATAACTCAAGAACGGCAGAACAGATTTGGCT
>JAOTAV010009945.1:0-27591 GCA_026546445.1 Cyclargus thomasi | reverse complement strand
TTAATAATTAGTAATTATTACGGTTTAAACTCGTAAAGGCAGAAATTGCGGTACAAAAAAAAGTTGATTCACCCATAATTATTACTTACTATCGTGCTGGAACCGTAAAATTTTCGGGATGATAGGTATCATATTATGTCCTTCCCCGGGATTCAAAGTAACTCCATATCAAATTTCAGCAAAATCGTTTTTTAAAAGATTCAAGATAGACAGAGAGACACACTCTTGCATTTATAATATTAAAAAGTTTTTGGTTATCGAAGAATCAAGAGAAGAGCTATTCAATGATTATTTCTATTCTCAATTGCTCAGCGTGAAAGAGGGGCATCTAATAATTCGTACATTGTTTTTGGTTACCCGACAATGCTTTTATGCTAAAACTTTTATACCAACAAAAAACCACAAAATTATTTTGCTATAGGTATAAATTCCGACAATAAACATGCAATTTACAAGAACTGCTCTCAAATGCTTAGAAAAAATGCCACAGAAATGTGGAGTGATAGATTTATAGTTGTCTAAATATCTATGGTATCTGCGAGTACCTTCCTAATAGTAGCGCATTAGTCTTCGGGGAACATTCGAGTAAATACGTTTACAGGTTATTTCAGTTGGCCAGTGTAGCTTTCATCCACCGGTGTTTGCTGTAGCAATGTTGCAAACATTCGTGCATCTGGAACCGTTCATAGTTCACTGCCCCCTGAAACTATGATGAAACTCTATTTAAAGACCTGATTAAGACTGTATGAAATTCTTGGTATGCCTAATTGTTTTGGTCTTGACTCTTGTGGCTTTCACAGGTAGGTACGGTATGCGTTGGTTTAGCTAAAGGAAGTTGTCGGATAGCACCAATTTTTAGGTTAGGTTGGGTTTTCATTTAGCACTACTCACTAGCCAGGTCTAGAGTTCCGTTTAGAGCAGTCATACTATCAGGATTTCGGTTACATTACTTACCTACAGACTACTAGCCATAGGACTAGATCCCGAATCGGTCGTAGCGGGCGGTAGTTTGTAGTCGGCGTTCAAAAGTGTTTTTGCAGTACCTATTTTGTATAAAAATATATTTTAGTTATGATTTCAACACTTTTGGTATCTATATGTATAATATTATATACTACAATAGGCCGCGGATTCTGGAATCTACTAGACTAACTCGCAGATATTATGCGATAGATATGAAATATTTAAAGAGCGCTCTACCTACATCCGTAGTTTGTACCGCAGTCCACGAGCCATTCATATTTAGAGTTAGGAATAATGTCACTATTAAAAACTACAAATCTTGGTCAGCGTAGCTTTGTATTCTCCAAGAGGTTTTAAATATACTTCAGTTTTCTGATAGAAAAGCGCGCGCCGCGCAGGGAAGAGCTTGATATAATAATTAAACCAAACCGCACTATAGCTTCACTGTTAATTTGGAAGTCCATATGCTAAGGGTTAACAGTTAACTCCATGGGATATAGGTTTAGTGTACGTATGCAGAATGAATTAATTCGATACAAGCGGAAGTAGCCAATTGTATGTAAGCCGCGGTCGCGACTTCATCCGCCGGCCGCTGGTGCCCGCTCCACCCTGACGACCGCCATCTTTATCTATTGTCACACACAAACACACACAAAGGCAATTTAAAGACAATGTAATCATTTCAAACATATAGAGATTGTAAGATGGGCTCTGGGCAGTAAAACTTGTGATGTCACTAGAGCAGATCTTCTAAAGTGGGAACGATGCTGGCATATAAAGTTGGTGAGATTGCGAACATAGATATAATATAAGTCTTGAAAGAAATTGTTATACACATACAAACCCAATCGATACATTATAGACTCGTGTGTGAAATCTGGGGACTGCCGACCGATATTTGATATTGAGGTCACATTAGACAAAGACAAACTTGAGAGACGGATTCAATTCCCTCGGACATATTGTTGTTCTCATAATTACCTATTACTAGCTTTTGCCCGAGGCTTCGCTCGCGTGGTATTCTTTTATTATTTAAAAGGTATGCTTTCAAAGGCATAAAGTCCTTTCAACTTGACGAACGCTAAAAATCAAGTTGAAGATAAGGCCTGAAGTACAAACGAACAAAGACACTTTTCCATTTATAATAATAGTAGTATATATTATGGAAATAAATTTAATGTAGATGTTAGCAGAAATAAAACAAAGCATTAACCACAAAGCCTGTGCTAGACATCGTTATTCGATTCGATACATTATGCACCGTTAAAGAGCATTCGGCTTAGCCGCGACATCTAAATATTAATGAACATGCGACTAATGCCGACTTATTTAGAATAATAAAAACAAAAAAGCAATCCTCATGTCATTAGTCATATGTGATTTTAACACCAGCAGCGGCAGGCAGAATGTCTCACAACTCGCAACTCGCATGCAACACACAAATAAACACAAACATACCGCGCATACTAATATCGTACAGTTTTTTAAAATGATTTTTGATGTTTGATAAAACACTTGATAACATAATATATTTGATATATTTAGGAAATTAACGACGAAGTTTATATAAAGCAAAGTATCTACATAACATTTGTGTTAATTTTTCTGTTACCTTAAGGTGAATCCTTGTAATTAGCTTTATGATTACTTATCTACACTAACTATTGTCATTACTTAGCTGTAAGTTTTCCATGTTAATAAATTAATTAAATAAATAATATAGATAAGGGACGTTTCACAAAGTACACTACGGTATAGATAGATGTAGAAAGTATGTCGCCGTAGAAGATACAAGGTACCTACTTATTATTTTGTAATATTATTTATTTTGTACTATTACTATGTTTAAGTAGCTTCGTATTCCGTTGTCGGTATACAACATCTCACATGGCTGGCTTAAACGCTGGCTTTGCCAAAATAAATATCATAAGTAAATAAATAGTAGAATAATTACCGGCTGAAACCTTAATTCTTTTTACATATCAGCTGGCACCTCGTTATTAAAGAAGTTTCTATGTTTGCTTTACATTTCAAATTTTTATTTTAAAGAAACGGTTAAGTATGTGTTAAAAGTCTCTAGGCTACTCGACTAATGATAAATGCCCTAAAATCCGTCCGGGCATTCGCAAATTCAATATGCGTTATGTTCGTGGTCTTTGTTAATATCGAGGCACAAGAGCGAGCATTGTTTCACAGCAGATGCAAGTAAACACAGTCGCCCAGACATCTGGTGAATTTTTTTGTTTCCATCTTGGGTTACTAAGAAAGCGCTCGATATTTTGGCATTTTACGAAATATTGAACGATATAGCCATAGCCAAAGTATAAAAGGTGAATTTTGTTTAAAAAAATCTTGTAATTAATTAATAACTAGCTACTACAATTCAAGCAAAAGAATTAAAACATGTCAGTATTAGACATAGAATTTCTTCTATCTCAAAGCTAAGCTCAAATCGAACTTTACATTACCTATACATATTATAAGCTTCTAGGTATGTAAAGACCATTAATATCTATCTTACATACAAATATTATTCTTGATGTCCTTTGGGCTGTACCTCCCTACTATTTTTCAACTTTATTGTTAGAAAGCATTTGAAATAAAAATTATCATCTAAAAATATATGCTCGAAAAATTATCGAGTTATGCGGTAATAGCAACCTCGGTCGATGGTCTCATTTTACCGAACACCGGATCTTAAATCTCCGATTTTAAAGAAACATGCATTTAAAATCTCTGCTATAATTGGGCCATGAAAGATTGCTTTAAATGTTTCATAGACTTCTTTGCAAGTTCATATAACTCAAAGTATTATAAGAGTTTGCTACGGTGGCATTTACCGATAGTTACTTATCGTACCTTTGTTTTGTTGCAGCCCGTGGAATCCAGAATTTTGAAAAAGTTATGTTTTAATCATTGATGTGGAACCTTGTTTGTGATTATTATAAACATAGCAGTTAATATTTCTAATATATTCGTTTGATATTTTTCTTAACAAATGATATCTTAAACAAAGTTTTCAATTATATTCCCTCCGAACAAAATATAAGATTTCACCTTGTATCTACACGAAAACATTTACGACCAAAAGATTCTATAAATATTAGATCGATACTTATGAGTGGTCGGCTATATCCGTGCTACCTTCTACAAAGCGGGCACCATATATGAATGGACGCGAACATCAACATTGTACGTTTATTTACAAACATAAAACTCGGCGCTACTAAAGCGGACGCATGTGCTGTGCACTCAAATTAAATCTGGTCGCAGTCTCCCTTATAAACGTATACGTGATTTTTGAGCTGGGATAAACGTTTCCTGCCCGCGCGTGCTAAGAAAGTTCGTAAAGCTCGCACGTGTTGCGTTCGTTCCACCTGCGTGTGCGCAGCTCGGCCGCACCGCGCGACGCAGCCGCAGCCCGCAGAGCCCGACGCGCGCGCGCCGGGATGTGACGTGCGTACACCACAGCCATGGGACCCCAGTTCGATTATTGTTTACGTGCTACCAGTGAGTTGAACCTCATTTATATATATACTATAAATCCATATACCCATTTAGGTAGCGTTCAGTATATTTGCATGTTATAACATAAGTTTTAATTATACCTGTGTTGCATCCGCCCGCCGAAACTTGTTTCAGGAGTTTGTATTTCCGTTTACGCTACGTTAGAATAGTATCCGTTCTGTGGTAACAGGATATTGTATTTTAACTTAATATTTGTAGCTTATTGTTTATAAACAAATTTTACCTAAAAAGCCTAATAATGTAATTTAATATACTCAATGGTATTAATGTATATTTTTCACCCATTTATTTATAAATTTCTTAGAATTTTGTTTCGATCATAAGCCGAAAATTCATTTTGTACAGTTCGAAGAATCCAGCTATTCCCGACATTTTAAAAAGTAATAAGATGAATTTACATTTAACATATATACGATTAGTAGAATACTGATCGCACCTTCTATTTTATTTAATGTAACAAAAAAATTCTTATTTTAATTTTCGATAATAAGTTCTTTCGAGATCGTTTTCTACCGACACTTAAAAGGATTCTCTAAAAATTATAAACCTACACTAAAAGCATCTTTTTCAATAAAATTATTTGTCATAACTTTAAAATGGCACATAGCTGCAATAAAAAAGCTCATATAATTTTATTCTCGTTTAACCCGATCTACTAAAAATACTAGGTCTCACGACGCTCGAGTAGCACTCTGGGCTGTTCTACTATAATAATAATTAACAAACAAAGATGACATGTTTAATACAAACTACACTTTAATACCCACGCTCACAATCGCTCTCACGATATTAAGGCATTCAGACCAAATAATGTTCAAATTAGACACAATGCCGAATGGTCCATTAACTGAGAGTTTTTGTGTGGCCACATGTCCCAAGGGCCAGGTCCGCCCTTCCAGTTGAAATAATAGCCCAGCACCAAAATATAGCCGAATGCGGGCGGACACTTGTGATAATAGATGGGATTTACTATCTCTTCATTCATTGTTTTACAGTTACTCTAACAACTTTGCGTCTACAAACTCATTGATAAAATATAAGTGTAAAAAACAGTACAGTTGATGATGCATTTAATCATAATGTTTCTATTTGCGGCAAAATATAAATGAAGTCTACATGAGGGCGACTTCCAATTTTAGTGGCATTAATGACCTCCTACTATTCGAAAGTCGATTTAGAGCTATTGTAATATTTTTAAAACACCTTTATTGCGTAACCAAGCCGCTTGGGTACTATAACTGTGGAAACGAAAGATCACAAGGACATGTACTCGTAACTCGGAAAATCTAATACTTCTGACGCATTCGGATCCCTGACTTACCTACTTCCCGTAGACAGAGCTCTAAAAACGAAAGATCATACAAAAATACTCGGAAAACAAAACCCTGCTGGCGCAGTCGGATCCCTACTTCCCATAGACAATAGTTAAGAACAGATGTAACATGAAGATTGGTTTCAATTCGCATGTTCCGGAGCTCAGCGCTCGAAGTAGGTTTGTCCGCGGAGTACGGGCTGGACGTAATGGACTGCCGTTACTTCATTGTCGTTATTGAATAATTCTCTCGCCGCAGTCGCGATCCGCAGTGCCCAGGGGCATGCCGTCTTATGATGCTCATCGGTGACATACTTAAACCATCATATTTAACTTAGGGGCTGTTTCACCACTTATAAGTGCCGTATAGGCTATCCACAACATATTTGACAAATAAAGTATGGAGTATATGTCAAATAAGTTGTGGATAGCTTATCCAATGTTTCATCCGAAATATTTTTTTTTATGCAAAAAGGATACCCCAAAGATTTCTCGAGTCATTTCTTGCTATACTCACCATAATTTTCTTTCCAGACAACCCATCATACTTCGCGTTTCCTGACAAGGATGTCACCGACAACGCGACACCTATATCGGGCCCGGAGCAGTTCTCCCGGTCAGCTCCGGCACGGACCTGGGTTGATGGACGTCCTCTCAGCTCGCCGAGAAGAAGGGAGCCAGAGAGCCCAAGGCGCAAGGAGTTTCGGGCGCTGCTGAGGTCACTGTCCGCTAAAGAGCCGGAGCAGGCCGAGGCCTTCCTTAAAGGCCAGCCGAGGCCCGGGGACTGCGCCCCCGACGATATGAGACACACCTTCACAGCACCCAGAATAAAGTAAGAATTGATTCTGGATCCTTCTCTTTGTCAAATCTATTAATGGTCATGATACATTGTTTAAATATATAGTGATCCAATCCAGCGCTGATACTAACATAATGTTATGAAACATTAAGTCACTTTCCAGTGTATTTCGCTAACATTATTTTAGTAGCAAGTTAGCGCTGGATTGGATTACAAGATACATATATTGAATTATTAGTATTGCAGTTTAACCAATAGTTCCACATCTTACTTATTTAACCAATAGTTCCACATCTTACTTATTTACTATACTTATTCTTCTGAAGACCTCTGTGGCGCAGTGATTAAGAGTTTCGGTAGCTTAAGCCGGGGGTCGCGGGTTCAAATCCCGCCGACGGAACAAAAAGTTTTTAAATATTTCGGGGTCATGGATGTGTATGAAATATATGCGTATCATATAATAATCTTAAATATGTGTATGGTGCAAAACGCATTAAATATATTTCCGTTGGTACCTGTTACACAAATCCCTTGGGTACTTAGCACGGGGCGATTAACGTGGTGAAGTGAAGCGTCCATAGATATTATTATTACTTTATATTTAACTATTTACACTAACATCTTTAATCCTGACACTAAATTCTCTGCAGGAAGGGCAAAATAAGCACTAAAGTCGTCACCTCCGATGGGACGAAGGAGCACGAGGAGGTGTTCTACACGATCCCCCTGCAGGGCCGTCGTCGTCACTCCGTGGGGGGGTACCTGGCGACGGGCGGGGCGGGGGCGGGGGAGGTCACCACGGTACCCAGCGAAGTGCCCAAGATGCCGCCTCCGAGGTTCAACCATACGGAAGAGGAGGGAGTTAAGAGACGGCGACCGAAGAACTTCACGTTTAAAGGCGAGTTTTTACCCTTTTATATTACTAGTTTCTGCCCGCAGCTTTGCTTTCATGGAATTCAAAAGTCGCTGGGAAAATCATGTTTAATCATGACCACGAAGGTCTCTATTACTCTCCATCATTTTAACTTCTATGCCAAAAATCAAGTCGATCGGTTTCTTAGTTAGGTCACGAAGGAAGGTCCACCCTTCCTTAACACACACATATTAGTATCGATTAGCGCCTGCAATCTGTATAGTAGCGAACATAATTTTGACCTAATCTGCCGTCCTCGAGCTCAAATGCCGCTATGTGCAAAAAGTACTTTTTCAGTTATAAGCAAAAAACGCGCGTTGCAATGTGAGGAATTGTATGTAAATAACGACAATATGAATTTTGATAACTCGATGACTATAAAAGCTAGAAAAATGTTAGTAATACACATCGATAGAGTTTTGTCTTTTGATCATGATGGAATATCAAAATCGACCAAAATTTGGTTAACGGCTTTTAAGTTTGAGGACGGCAGTAATGTAAAGGCACGATTGCCAGTTTGCCACCGTTATTGTCACGCTGTGAAGAAAGTTTCCAAAACTATTGATACCGATAATAGCTTACTAAATGCAGAATATACAAGGAATGCAACATTATTACGAGTGCAATTAGCGTATTCTACGTATAATTTACTCTATAAAATACAAGATAAATTTGTCAAAATCCGAAAACAACAAAAAGTTGTACAAAATTTTATTAAATCAATAAAAGCTTTGACCGTTCCAAACTCCTCCTAGGTGTAGAGTAAGCCATATTTAAATTAAACATTTTACCCGTGTCAGACAATAAGAAAATGATAACAATTAAAAGTTTTGATGATTATGAAACGTACTTTATAGAGCGGAAATGAACTGGAGACAGACGCTAGGCGCTGGGTGGTCAGTCTCATTTCAATGAGCTTACATTACTTACATATTGATCATGACTTTATCTAATTACGACGCGTCTTACTATGGCCATCTTCCATTCAAAGTAATATAAGTCCTTCCACCTTTATGCAAGCAAAATAATTCGTAGAGCCTCCGATGTAAACTCTAGGTGACTACATAATACACGAGGTGCCACAATGGTGACAACAAAAGGATACTGGAGCAGTAAAATTCTATTAATAGATAATATTTAAATACTATCAGTAAAATAGATAGCCAGTTGGAAGACCTAAATGATTTGGTCGGGTAAAGTCAAGCCCAATCGAATAACATTGATTTGACAACGCGACCAAATAACATAGGTCCGCCGTTTGCGTATGAATCAATTCTCCAACGATACATTAAAATCAGTTTGATGTATGGTCGTAAATAATTGGTCCAAGACGCGCGATATTGGTGCGTTGCACTCGCCCTTCGACCCGCGATAGCAGTGCATTGTCCAAAATAATAAGAAACGCGACCTTTCCCTTGTTATCGCGTTGATACATTTGTTTACGCCGCTTTATGTAATATTTACCGATAAACACCTTGATCTGCCGCGGCTATAAAAATAAACGGAATCATTTATATTCAACTTCAGTGTTCTCGTAGAGCCTTTTCCGCGATCGTAGCGCACACACATAATCGAAGTTTTGGAATAAGCGTTTTTATGGTTTGTTTACAGATAATACATCGTTTTGTTGTGATAAATCGAGATTTATCGTCTCGAGATAACGTTTTCTATGGCGCTTATCGCGTTGTTTACACCTATTTGTTTGGTATAGATAACGTGGTCGATCCCAAATGTGTTTGCGGTTCGCGATTGTCCGTGGGTCGTGGGTTTTAGCGGTTTTAGTATGCGAGTGGCGTGCGCGCGCGCCGCCTGACGCCAGCCCGCCGCCCGCCGCGCCGGCGCGCATCGTCGCGAATTCACACTTTACAGTGCTCGGTTCTCAGGCGTACTGCGCTCGGCTGCATTCGCGAAATTCTGTGCAATGATATAGACATTACTTGAAAGTGAAAATTCACTGAAATGGATTCCGAAGAAGTGATGGTCACGAAAGACAACACGAGTGAGTTGATTTTTTGTTGACTCTACATTACGTTTCAGTTATTTTTAAAAGTTTAAGTGAATGACGGAGGTTAGGCATTTACCCCCTTATTCATAAAAATATTGAAGCGAAGTTTAACCAATCAAGGTTCTCTGTCCTTTTCTACCGTGTGACGTTATCAATATTCCAGAAAGGGACTGCAAATTTTGAGTAGTTAAAAACTGTTTAAATATTTTTATGAAAACAGGAGTTAAACTTTAATGGCTTTTGGAAATTGGTATAAAGTTAAAATTCAATATTTTTAATAACATTTTTTTTAAATGAGCGTGTTCTTGGAAGCGCAGCCTTTATAAAGAAAAGACATAAACGATAAACTTTTAAATGTACTAACAATTTTTGATGCTCCATTGAACAAAAGCCCATTGTTTTGCTGACCTTCAACTACAATTAGTATTTTTAAAATGTTCGGTTTCGTTAAATGTCAAAATCAATGTCAAAGACACACCGGCGGGATCGACAAGAATGCTGAAGGTAGAGGTCTCTATTGCCTGGATATAGATGTGACTTTTGCTAAGAAAAGATGGAAGGCACCTACTTTTCTATCACACATTAGCTATGCAGGGTGGCAGGACGGCGGAATAAACATGGTGTAGTTTGCATGCATCGGAGCGGCTCCCGTAATGTACTCGCCTGACGAATAATAAACGTAGCCTCCTGTTTTGTTCTCAGTTAAATAAAGTCTTGAATGTACCATAATCGTAGTCTTTGTCTAAGTTTTTATGACATCCGCCAGTTTTTAACGAATTTTTAAAAAAATATTGCATGATACAAGATTGAGATACGAAATGACTCTTCAATTAGTGCTTAATAATTTCACTTCAAAAACAAAATTTATTTCAAATTTTATTTCAGTTATATTCCATAACAAAGCTTTCATTAACTCTAACCTAGATTATAGAACAATACGACAAATTAAATTGTAGAAAGCTCTGCCGTATAATTGCTCCAAAGCTCTACTCAACTTAATTGCTTTCCAAATGATAATATTTGTTATCACTAAAGTGACACCATTAAAATATTAAATAACAAGTAATTAAATAGAAATTGTCTACTGATGATAACATGGGTGGCATCAGTAGAAAAAGAAAGAACTTCTAACTTTTACGCTTTACTTATTTACAATTACTTATTACCTATTAATTTAAGCTTAACTTATTTATACTTAATGTACAATTATCTACTTCCTAATGTATCCAGTGAGCATGACGCATATTCTGTGACGACAGTAATTCATCATTAGTAAGCTCCATGCGCCATCTTAATATTGATTATGACAACTTTGGACGAATAAATCTATGTATTATTATACACTTACACTAATAATAATCAATTATCATCCCTTAATTATTCGGACAAATAATAATAAACAACTGCTCGCATGGGGTCATTGATGAACCTTTAGTTTTTATTATATGTATATCAAAGTAAAATATTAAAGTAAATAAGTAATTACGGGTGTAAAATGGTGTAAAGGGGTTGCTTTTGTGCAGGCATATTATTCTCGCTAATTCACACATAAAAAATTACAGCAAAAAATAACTAAGTTTATAAAACAAAATAGTTGTACCGATTATATTGATATATATATTTCGTATTTTGTACCCCTTTTTACGAAAGATACGTAGATGTAAAAGCATGAAATTTCTTCCAGTTGATATGAAGGAGAAGCGTGGTATACCAATAATATTTTAAAATTTTCTTTAATTTTGTTTATTTTAACAAACAAAACGCTACTTACATTACAACACGCACATATATTGACATGACAAGTAATCATACACGAAATACTCTTTTATTTATAGCTGAAGTCTGTGTATTTATTCATAAAATTTAATGGGTTGATAACGAGACCTTTGTCGAATTGAAGTCTATGAGTTAACTGAGAATAGATTATTATATTTTTATAGGTCCTCTGCACGATGTATTCAAATTTTTATGTTCGAATTTCGACCACAGGGCGACCTCTAGTTCTTCTTATTATACGGAATGCTTATAATAAAAAATCTGTCATGGAGGTAGGATTATTAAAAATGATAACGAGATTACAATTTGCTCCAGAGTCATTACCTTTCTAGTCTACTTTGCACGGAATGTTTTGATAAAAAATTTACAATATTGGGATGCGGTCTGGGCTGTCTCATATTTCACGTTAGTGCATATAACAATCTAGATAACCTATATTTGTGAAACTGAGAAGGAACAGGTGCTTCCCGTTATGAAAATGTAGAGCGGTTTAAAATAACATGTTGGAAAAATGATTGGTTGCATATTTTCGTAAAAATTAATGCGTGCACTTACCGTGTGGAAATCGCTTTAATTTTTTAAAGCATTTGATATTCATCGTGTGTCTTATTTCACTGACGGTAGACACTTAGCATTATTTACTTGTTGTTTTCAACAAAGTCGCTATTAAGTTCTGTCTACATAAAAAAAAATAATGCTCATAAACTCTTGATTTGTAACTTTTAAAAAGTTAAAAATCAAGAGGCAAGTTGTAGATAGCTGACATCATATAACTCGACAGATATTTAAATAGGTTTAACATGTGCTGCTCTTTTGAGAATCGTCTATTGCACTGGACCAGTCTCTTACCACCACTGGTTATAATTTGTAATATGAGTATACGCCACTTCTTGTGATTTTACTTATGTTTAAAAAGTCTAGCTTAATACAACAGAAGCTTATATACAATAATAATGACAGGATTAAAGTAAGCACATTGCTTAGGGAGCGAATACTTTAAACACGTGCTAATTGTTTTTATAATAATTAGCATCAATCCATTGTTAATCTTCTGATTAAGATTGATCATTGTTGAAGTGTGGCCGGCAGCTGTGGCCACCTCCGAGTTTGGACATCGCACGTGTTCGATGTAATTAATATTTCGGTAATGTCTCTAGCAGTGTATTGTCTTATTGTTATGCGTATCCACAGATTATTACTTTACGGTTTCTAGATAGATGGACTTATGAGTAGCTTCAAAAGTGTGTTTAAGCTTTGCTATGTTATGGTACCTTCACGTTAAGTCGACAGAACCGAATGCAGCAGCAGCATAATATTCAATAGTCGAGCGATTTGCGTTGCTCTTCTTAGTATAGAAGTCGCGTTATTGTACAAATGGCAGCCTCATGAGCATTTTTTTTCTTGTCAAGCCACTTTTTTAAGGTATACAACGAGAATGAAATATTGTAAATTATAGTGTACTAGTTGTGTACCGGGGTAATTGTGGTTTATATATGAGAAAATAATATTATAAATATGCATTATGTATGCTATGTATTATGCTTAACTTCATGCAAAATTGTATATTAATACGTGAGCGGAAAACTTTGTACCACTTTTTACAGAAGACGCGTAGATATATAAGCATAAAATTTCTTCCAGTTATAGTTGATATGGAGGAAGAGCGTGGAATACCAATATTATTTTAAAATATTTTTTAATCTTGCATATTTTAATGAATAAAACGCTACGTACACCACAATATTTTGACATGATACGATAATTAGACACGAAATACTCATTTCTTTATAGTTGAAGTTTAATTTTTAAAAATAAAATTTTATGGCTTGGTAACGAGATCTTTATGGCAAATTGGAGTCTATGATTGAATCGAGAATAGTTTATAAGTTTTTACAGCTCCTTTAGACGATGGATTTAAATAATTATGGTCGAATTTCAACCACAGGGTGACCGCTAGTTTTATTAAAACCTTGCAATCGTATTATTGTGAAGTAAATACACACTTTAAAAATACTCAGTCTTCATTTAGCGATACATACTGACCCACTTATCGTTGAAAAATTATCATCATTAAAATTATTGAAATGGAATAATATGACACAGAGAATGATTAATGCCGCAAGTACGGGATGAAGAAAAAAAACGCGTTTATTTTTATATCATGATTCAGCCGGCCAGCTCATTTCGCTCAGTAATAACACACATTGTTGTCGGTAATCTATTTTTTTCATAATTCTGCGTACCTATTAGCCGGTTTGCTCACTAAATGGGATGTTTGTTCAACTCGTTACGTTTAATTAAAAACATTCCATGTGTTCCGTTCTGACTAACTCGCAAATTACGCAACTTAAAAATATTAAAAAAAAACATTTACTATCAATCGTTTATTTGTGAAAACAATGATACCTTAATTACAAAGAAGCACATACATATACAAATTTTCATATATACATACATACATACATTTATAACTAACAACATAGACACAAAAAATAGGTACGACAGATAGAATAAGTATTTCTATAAGCCTAGGTGCTACGAGTCGTCTCGGTCTACGAGCTACGAGTCTACGGCCTGCTACGCGAACCGCAAAACTCAATTTCGTTTACAAACAAGTTTTATTTAAATTTATCTTTACAGATATCTGATTTTTTAATTATTATTTTATTTTATGGTACAAAATATACCTCTTGAATACTGTTCAAGCTATGACTCTACATATATAGGATACCAGGAATAAAACTATATTTTATGTAAATGTGTTAAAATTTTAAATCATAAGACGTAAACACATACCAACAGTTTCCGGTGTCTGGTGCATTTATTAGAGAACGGGTGATGTTCGGTCCACGCATATGGGCCTCGGACAAATAAATACTCATTCATACTAGGAATAATTACGACTTAATCTCGTTCGCTTTTCCGTGAATTAACGTGGATTTACGGTTTCCTCGTCCATTAGAATTATTTGGTCTGATATATATCAAGTATCAATTTAGAAATCAAAATAACTTTTAAGATATTTGGAACTAAACTTTCAAACATACCGACATTTTAAAGTAAAAATCTCAAACACCTTTAGATCTGTAACGCATTAAAAATCTACATAACAATGATATACGATATATGTTGTATTTCTATACGTCTTGCTCAACGTCCACTACAATAATATAGCACAAGGGCTTCTGTAGCATCTGTAACCTGAACTTATCGGCCATCAAGCCCACTTCTAATGGCACTCGAGCTCAATACAATTAACTGTCTATTTAAAACTGTAGAAAGTGCACTCGTTTGCGCCTGCGCATTGCTCGCATATCATTACTCCACTTTTATTGTAATGATGCATGATTGTATTTATGTTTTGCGCTATTTATAAGCTGTGTTGATAATTTATTTTTATTTATTTAATAAAGTTACCGACATGCTGTCGTGTCGTGACATGCATTGAAAATTAACAGTCAATAAGAAATTACAATAATTAAATATCTGATTCACAGACATAGGTAACGCAACATTAATTGCAATAGATTTATAGATTCAGTGCAGTGGATTTTAAGCAATAGATTATGATTGAAGTAGCTTAGAAGTATGTATTGTCTTAATTAGAAGTACCGGATGAATTTATATCTAAAAACGTTTTGAATTGCACCACAAGCTTCTTACACTTTATTGGTTTAAATGAAAAGTTTGTTTTTTATGTTGAATCAAAATAAGTGGATATAATTTAATGCAACGAATGTGTTGAAGTAGAGCAGCTTAAACTGTAGGCGAGAAGATAAATAGAGTAACTCGTTGACACAATTTACGGCGAGATGCGACAATGAGGACAAATTAGAGGTAAAGAGGATGACGCGATAAAAGAACCATTAATTCACTATAACTTACTAAATTACTTAAGATAAGAGAAAAGCTTAACAAATTATACCTTTTTGTGTACAGCAGCATTCGTGTTCTGGTTTCACGAAAGTGTTCCATAAAGCTATTTTTAAATTATAATAATAATTGTTACATCCACTTCCAGTTGTGGAAGCGAATGAAAAACATACGGGCCGTAAGTTTTTATGGCACCCCGAGCGCGTACGCTATGCACCGCGGCGCGCGCGCCGGAAACGCTCGGGTATACACCTACCCGCCAAATGGAGGCCCGACTAAAAGTAATATCCGTTTCCTAAATAGACAAACGTCTATCGGCGTGGCCCGGAATAACTTGACGATTAGACAACGGTGCGTCCGAACATAAACAATATGGGCTACATTCATATGTAAATAAATGATGATCGTTATAACTTACATATCAAAGTAATTGAACTGATTTTCTTAACTCACCCACTGGACTATGTCCGGTAATGATTAAAATTTAAATGCATGAATAAAAGTTTGAAACTAGAGAATCTACTAACAACTGGCTTGTAGGTCTCGATTTCAAAGAAGCTATGTTTGGAGTTACACACAAAAATCTAAAGAAACTGTAACATGAATGGTTGAATGGTATTTTCTTTGAAGTCGTCTGTGATGTGTTACAATTTCTCACAACTGCAGGTAACCGTTTGATCCGTCTACGGAAAACGTTACAATACTAGGTCATGCGGTGTTTGTGCTGAGAACTGTAACACGTGGGAGAGTTAGTCGAAATAAATGCTAAATGAACGAACCGAATCAGTGAACCGTTCAGGAAAAAATAAAAAAATTGTTTTGCCAAATGGCGCACCAAGACTTTCAATCGCCGATATTGTTGATGATACTTTCCTCGATTACCACAATCTAATAAAGAATATATTAAAGAAACAACTTTCTTGAATACCAATTAAAAGTTTTTTCCTCTTATTACATCGAACAAACAGCATTCAAGTTCCACTGTCGCGAACAAAGTCAATATCACCTCTTATAGTTACTGGCTGCGTAAACAAAATATTAGGGATAACAGGCATCGTAATTGTAAAATAAATTGTCAATACGATACCCTCGACTAATTGCTCATTTCGATGTTTATTAAGGTCAAGTTAATATCGCTGTAAAGCCGAAACGCGGTGTCATTGACCTCGGGCTATCGAAAGAACGACATCGTTTATTCGATTATCCCCACAACACATCCTTTCAACGTTACCAGCGGTGCCAGGCGCTTAGACGTGTCAGCATCAATCATACTTGCTCGCTGGTGTTGTTTATAACTTATTTCCTTATTCGATAAAGATGTCAGTGATAAGAACGGTACCTTGTTTCCCGTGACGCAAGCGCAGTTGAAGTTTGAACCGATATCATTGTGCGACATATACCTACTTATAATATGATTGCTCTGCTGGACAAATCAGCTGCAGCATTTGGTAATCATCTTTTGTACTTGAAACAATTTCTAATTGCTTTCATTTCATCTTGCAAGATGTTGCTCTTTATATACCTTACTCAAAATTTTAGACTCAAGATACAAAGTGTACAACAGTACAGCCCTAAAGTTCAAACGGTGTATCGCACAAAAAAAAAACAAATGAATAATATCAAAATACGTTAAATGTAGCTCTAAGCCCGTTATTTCGATAGTTAAAGTTACTATTTTTTTTGGTAAACAGAAATGGAGGACATAGCAATATTATGGAGCTCAGCATCACAGGAGAGCGGCATGTGGTCGGAGTACCTCGTCGCCAGCTTCGACAAGATCATGTCGCAGCGCGCTAGACATCACTACAGGTTAACTTTTTATATTATAAACGAGCAGCTTCACCACCTCCTGATAAGTGCCGTATAGGCTTTCCACGACATCTCTGACAGAAAGGATATTCCGTCAAATAAAATGCGGATAGCCTATCCAATACGTATCCGGAAGTAATGAAATAGGCACTTAAGTTGCCAGTAATTTTTTAACATGCTACACCTGCATTTTGTCTTTCCCTTCAATGGAAAATTCAGGGTTTACATATAATCTAAAGGCGATTGTGAGTGTGTATGTTTGTTACTTCTTACCGAATACGACTGCAAAACTACTAAACCGATTTCGAGTCTTACTTAATGATAGTAGTCTGGGCTACATTATAATAACCAAGCATAACTATACCTTTGTCACAAAATTACAGCTGCCGTGAATTTAGATTTTTATTTACCTATATTTGCAGGGTAACTCCTATAACGACAGAAGAATTATTGTCAGCGGACTCGCAGGAAAAACTGGACAAATTATGCAAAGCCCAGCTACAAATAGTAATCATCTGCCCGCACCTGCTAAACAAAATGGCCGACCTGAAGAAAACACTGAAAGCGGACAATCTGTTTAAAGTGGACAAAGTGTTAGTGATGCTGCTCGGTGTTGAGAAGAACGATGTCGTTAAAAATAACAGTGAAGGTATTTTAATCTATCATAAGTCGATAATTGTGTTATTCGAAATGGGTATTCGCTTATTTTGATTCATAGAGAATTTTGACTTTTTTTGTTGTCGAATATAGGACAATCTAATAGAGAAGGATTAGTAAAGTACGTTAAAAATGTAACTTTAAGAATTATATGGTCTGCTTCAGCTCACTGTGAAAGTAACAGCGCTGAAAGCGAAAAATTTTTTGTGATTTGTATGGCCAAACACATGTCACTCGTGCGCTTGGCCATACAAATCACAACATTTTTTTCGCTTTTTAGCGCTGCTACTTTCTCAGTACGTACTTACTCAGTATATCAGGGAAACATACGATCCTTAAAGTTTTATCGCTCACTTTTACACCCTGTATAAGTCACTTTAATATATTTTTAATGAAATAAAATTCTGAAGTACCTAATTATCGTAAAATGCGTTTAGATTTTAGTACTGTACGAAAATACTTCGTCTTTGGCATCTCGTTACCCGATACAGACATCGTAAAGGAAAGCCTCTCAGTATATTTAATGTCAATTATTTTTCAGACTATCCATCGATAGATCAGTGGCAGATGATGTTGGTCCGCGAGAAGGACACTTCTTTCGTCGACACCTTCCTGACTGCCGCGGTCGGCATACTGAGGACCAAAGACTGCAAGGACACGGCTACTGACAAGACAAGCTTCTCCATTGTGCCAAAGAAAGTTAAAATAGTAAGTCGATATAAATCTATTGTATTGAAGTTAATCAATTGCAAAACGCAGTCTTAGCGCCGCACTCGTATAATATTTAGTTTTATATAAACATAGGTAAAAAAATAGGTGTGTATCTTATATAGTATAAGTACCTAATTAATTTATGCGTCTGTTAGACAAAAATTCCTACATTATTATCCGTTTACTTTACTTTTTGAGTTAACAATGTAAACATAGCTTGAGCTTAACTTAGGCTATGTTCACAATGATTTTCTAAAAAAAACCCATAAACACTTTTTCACGTAATTCTCGCTCAGAAAGTTTACAAACGAACCCATTTCATATGTGATTGATTGTACTGTTGATTCATGGTGGAAATACATGTTCATACTTGAACTGCTCATGAAACACACTTTTTCCATTATATTTTCTCACATTTTACAAATTTATAATAAATACACGACCGGTTTTGACAAAGTCATCATCAGGTGTCAAGACAATATAGTGGAAAAAGTGCAAGAAAAGTGTGTTTCATTAATTCATTTCATGCAACACTTGCATTAGATAAATAAGAAGAAATAAAGTACATATTGTAAGCGAAATTATCATTGACATAATAAGAATGTTTGTCGCAGGGTCAAAGTCGAGTGATAGCGTTATTGAACGACCCTATTAGAGAGGAGGACAGCATCAAGATAATGGTGGACAAAAAAGGCGAGGTGATACACATACCGACGTACAAGAAGAGAAACCCATATACCTTGCAGTTTGATATACCTGGTAAGTTCTCCTCCTCATCCTTTGAACTTAGCACCGTATACATAAACCGCTCTTACTGCTGTGATAATGCTCTCAAGATTTACCTCCTTATTCATAAAAATATTTAAACAGTGTTTGTTTGAATTTATATTATAAGGTTGTTGTTATATCGTACGTAGAACTGTACTTATATGTGGTGTATCAACTCAATGCGAACGTATTATAATTTAGAAGTCTACGTTGTAAGTATGTCCTTATTAGTTCATCATCAACAAACCATCAATTTTATTTCAGAATCGTGTTTAGAAGTATCGATGCTTGTGTGGGTTCGAGTGAGCAAGAACGGGCAGTCACTGGGTAGACGGCAGATCAAGTGTGAGAGTCGACTGAGAGAGCTGGACCAGCTGCTACGAGCGTCTGACCATCCTTTGGAGTTTATGTGCCAGGTATAAAAAATAATTAGCCTTACGCTCGACACAAAGTACAGGGGACCTAAAATGGTCGTAATAGCAATATTGCAAAGGAATTGCTCTACAATTCGTTTTAGTACGCTTCGTTCAAAAATCTAATTACTTTTTAAAATAAGTAATTCAAAATTAATTAAAATTGATTGTGTAATCACTGTTTTACAAAATTAATAGCTATTTACAAGAAAAAATACAAAATTAATTGCTGTTAGCGATATTGCAAAAGTAACCTTTTTAGGGCGGTTGATATTTGCAAAAATGCTACTTACACAAATAACATCCATTCTTCCATACTTCATTATAATAGATAATCCATAGTAATATAATTTAATATTACGAATTCGAAAGTCTAAACCAATTTTGCTGAAATTTGGTATGGAGAGATTTTAAATCCCGGAGAAGGACACACATAGGATACTTTGATCCAAAAAAAAAAATAAAGTTCCCGCCATAATAATAATATTTTTTTGGCGTAACTAAGTTGCTGGCGTCATTTAGTTTTCGGTGATTCAATGCGATTGTCTACCATCACTTTACCTTTTTTTAGACACTCGGCTTCAAAACAACGAGCAAGGAGCAACTGGACAGTTGGATGCTGAACGCCTTCCAGAAGAACATCCCACCACATTTCAACCTACTCTCTTCGACCGACCAGTTCAACCCTAAAGCAGACGTATCAAGTAAGCATTTACTTTTTTTACCCGACTACGGCGAAGCAAAAGACAGGATTATGATTTTGACCTGTATGCGTGTATGTGGGTATGGATCTTTATCTGTTCCTTCGTAACTTTAAAACTACTTATCCTATTTGGACATATAAGGAGTCGTTGGAAGACTCTCGATTGTCCGCTGGTTACAGGCTACATGGCGTCACGTTTAATTGACTGTAGCGCCATCTGAGGGGGCTTAAAGTAAAGAACAAAAAATATATTTCCTAATCAAATGAAATAACTCTGTAAGTACATTTCAATATATAAACAATATTAGTTGTTTCCTACGGGTTTGCTTGCAATCACCTGCTAATAGGGAATATACAATAACGATTAATTTTTTTTTTCCTTTAAATAAATTAATCGTTATTGAATAACGATGTAGTCCAGTCAGATTTTTTGATAACAACAAACATTGAAAACAACAAAGTGACGAGCCTTTAAAATAGACAGTTAGAAAGAGAGATTCGATATGGATTGTAACGTCAAAGTCTACAAGCTGCATACAAGGTGATACTAAATTACGTTTTGAGAGAAAGAGATGGGTAGAAAAGTTAATCGCTAATATCTTACTTCTTTTTCAACAGAACTAAGAGATTTTTTGTCATTCTGCATATCTTTTAGCCCACTATCATAATAATTTGCATTCGTATATGTTGCCCTTAGTATATGTTTCGTGTATATTTGTTTTTAAGTTACAAATTGCTTTGTATCTTACGTAGATAAAAGGTCAATATTTAAGATTATTTTATCTACGTAAAATAAATATTAGATTCCGATAAATGTAATTAATTACGACGAAAGGTTCCTTTGAAAAGCAATGCCTTGAAAACTTTCGACTTAAGTACACACAAATAATATAAACGCGCCGAGATTTAGGTTAAATCGATTATTGGACCCGGGAAATTGTAAGAAGTGAGCGACGCCGACAATTTCACCGAAATCAATGCCACCTTTCATGTTCTTGATTTGATTTTGCGCGCGAATACTCTTCGTAAGTAATCAAAAGATTCGCTCCGATCGTACTTTAAGCCTTAAATTAACTTAAGGAAAACTTAAATTTCAGAGTTCATGAACTTTTACACTGAACCGAATTAAAACTTTGCTTAACCTTTTTTTGGCTTATATGCACAAAGCTAGGTAAAGTATTATGTTATATTTTCATGTTTATTATATCCATACTAACATTATAAATGCGAAAGTGTGTCTGTCTGTCTGTTTCCTCTTCACGCACGGTACGAAGATAGTTCGCGTCCCAGAGGAAAGACATAGGATACTTTTAATGAAGTAAAAAAGTACAGCTTCCGTTTGATAACAAAATTAGGCATAACGGAGTTGCGGGCGTCATATTTAGTTTTTCGTAAATAGAAAGATTGACAGAGATGACATAATATATATTATGATATATATCACCCTAAATAAGTCTTCAATGAAATATTTTACATTTAAATGTATTTACCCAGGTGGGGAAGAATATCCCACTCTTCTGCATTGGGCAGCGCGGTTCGGTTTGGAGCGCGTGTGCTGGCAGCTACTCGAGTGTCCCGGTGGGGGCGCAGCTCTGGCGCTCCGCAACGCTCGGCGCCGCACGCCCGCCGACCTGGCCAGAGACCACCATCACACGAGGCTGGCAGATATGCTGGCTGATCACATGGTAATTTATTATTATTGATTCAAAGGTAACCTTAAATTCATTAAAATTCTTGCTAACAAAAATTTATTTCATATTATGAACGTTTGAACTCATCAAAACCATCTTTATCAAATGTAATTTGTCTTGTTTCAGAAAATAAATGAATTTTCGAACATGTACTACTATTTGAAGAACATGTCAGACACTGACAAAGAAGACGAAATAGGTGACGACAAGCAGAACGAACACGAGCTTCGCATCGTCGAGTCCTCAGATACGGTCGACTCCCCGACCAAACTTACCGCCAAAAAGGAAAACTTGGACGATTCCACGTCCGATCCCTTTAGCGAGGCCTGCACGAATACTCTCGAGGAGAACACGAGCAAGACCGAGGAGTACAAGAAGCCTCGACCGTGCCTCCAGATTCCGAAGGTCAAGGAGCAGTTCTACCAGAACGACTGCATCGCCTTCCGCGACACTGCCGCCGACAGGATCCAACAAGCGTTGGAACACGATTATCTAGTCCAGCCCTCCAACATCAAGGTGGAGAGCCCCAAGTTCAGACCGAACAACCTGTACGCGAACAGCAGCAGACTGATGCCGCAGCAATCCGACCTCTGCCTGTACTCCCCCACTGAGGAATCGAAGAATTTCACCATAGACACCCCGACAAGCGACATCAGTCAGATCAACCTCAACGCCAACGCTAGAAACAGCGGGAGCATCAAGTCGGGGAAAGACGCGACGGGGCAGGAGGAACTAGCGGAGATCATCAACGACTTCAAGAATAACGTCTTCACTATATCCGAAGTCGAGAAACTAGTCATGGATTGGAAGAATAGAAACGAAACTCAGCAATCCCTGAAGGAGAAGCAGGAGCAGCTGAACAAAATGAGAGAGGAGTACGACAAGATACAGCAGAGGATCAAGGACAACATGAAACGACCGACGCCGTTCGAGCGAGTCAAGAAGATATTCTCCAAAAGCAAGACCAAACGTAAGTTATAAATTGCGTTTAAAAAACAACTATCTTACTAAACATCGCATGTGCATAGTTCATTAAATAGTACGAACAATCAAGTTCCTGTTGGCTCAACGATTCATTTTTTTTTGTTTTTTTTTAGATCACGACCACAGTACTGGTACCATAGAGAAAAGAAATGGAAGCACCAGACCGAACAGTAGTTTAAGTGATAGTAAGTTTAATAATTATTTTTTTTGTTAAAAGAAATGAACCTTTGACAATGAAATAATTGAAATGTTAATACCAGGTTCATCATCATCAGGCCGCCTCAGCACCGTCAGCGGCGGCAGTGTCGGTGAAACGAACAGTGTGCAGTCGGAGATGGACGACAAAGCCAGATCTATTGTAAGGGTAATATTATTCTACTAAGGGCATTATAATAATATATTTATTTGCATAAAATGTGGTACAAAAGGTGTTACAGTAAAATTAATGGATCCAACATTCTGTCCTATAAGATCGTGCAAAGTTTTTTGTTAGTACTTTACAATATCGTCAGCAGCAACTCTACATTACATCATATTACATGTTATGAAATATATTTAAGTTTTTTTTCCATATTTTGATAAAAATTTTAACGCACAGTGAGTGACATTTTCTAAAATACATCAATAATAATTAAATGTCAGAAGAATTTTTAATGATAATAATGTCTATCAATATAAAATTATTTCAAACAACAAAATTTAACACATTAATCGTTTAAAAATTCCTAACGCACAGTGAGTGACATTTTCTAAAATACATCAATAATAATATAATGTCAAAAAAATATACAATGATAATAATGTCAATGAATATAAAATTATTAAAAAAAAATTTTAACACATTAATCATTTAAAAATTCCTTTACGTTTCCGTTACGTTTCTCAGACAAGTTTTTTAAGCTATCTGGTATTCTATTGTAAATTTTTACACACATTGTAAAAGCATTATTTAAAAATAGGGTTGTTTTTGGTTTCTTATCAATGATAAGTCTATTCGAATTTCTAAAATATTGAGTTGGATGTGTATCAATCAGTTATTTAAAAATGTATTTCTTGTGAAAGACGAACTTGAAGATTTCTAAGATGTACATACTATTACATGTACATACTATTTTTTTAAGAATGGCTTGCAATGACTCGTACGGTGGAATCTTGGCTAAAGCACAAATACATTTCTTTTGCACGATGAATGCTTTGTATATGTGCGTAGAGTTTCCCCAAATTACCAGACCATATCGTAGGACTGAGGATACATAACCGTGATAGATAGATATTTTTCATCACTTCCTGTGAAAAACGTTGTGACTAGCTTATACGGCACTTATCAGCAAATGTTGACAGCCCTAAATATTGTCAAATATGAAATTTAATTTAAATTAAGTTTACAAGTGAGGAAGCCACCACAGCAACAAATACGACGAAGCGACTCATCAAGTGACATTCTACAATATGTATGGAGATATTGTACTTGGCCTTTCAAGTCTAAAGATTCTGAGTTTTTTTTTTCTACCAAATAAGGGAATGTCAATTTGCAGATATCTTCGAGTACGCTGACGATGAATTCCGCGTGTGAGGGTGAAAACCGCCTCGACGACTACTTGATACCGCCCCCGCCGCGCCCTCTCAACGGATGTCCACAGTTCACCACCTTCGGACACCCCAAGCAGGAGACAAGGTGAGATTTGGGAACTGACCCAAGACATTTAGCATCTTATAAGAATTTCTGATCAGAAAAATTCGGACGCCTGCATGATACCATATCATCAGAAATTTCGGATAGTATGCGGAGTTTACAACGAATAGGAGGAATGAACATAGAGCCTTTCGACGAGGCGTCCGATTTTTTTTTAAAACGTATTATTCGAACAAGATTGGCGGTATGATTCATTAACCCTGTGTCAAAAAAATCGTCACTTTCATACTAAACGCGATTGTAAACAAAGTGTTGTGACGTCACTTTGTAGTTGACAATCTCGGTTTGTATAGGATTTTACAGAGAGTTAATGTACCATACCGCCAATCTTAAGCGAAAAGGCAATTGTATACATGAACGTAATTTTTTTTTCTGTTATTCTATACATATAGAAAAGCAATAAGTATAAAATCAGTTTTGAGTTGGATCAAACTGTGTGTTGATAACTATCCTTGGTTTTTTTTATTTAGAAGTCGGCAAATGAAATTGTACTTTCTTTTCAGGAGTCAGCACATGGCGACGATAGTAGAGAGGGAGGCGTCTCTGTCGCGGGAGAGATTGGACGAGGACACGTCAACGCACCTGAGGCTCAACTTCTCGTCGCGCGACAAAACGCGCTTCGACGACCGCGACGGCGCACACATGTATATGAACATATCCGCTGCACACATGTAATGCATTTATTTAAGAGGAATTCGAATCACAAGATATATAAGAATATTTTCTCAACAAAACAATATTGATACTATGGCCAGGTTGTCATGTTCATTCGTATAACCACAGAAAAGCATCGGACAAAATAATTTGTTATCATACAACATTCTTTTATACATATATAGATATGTATGAAGATTACTAGAAAAATTGTAACTTACCTAATTGACTTCAAAATAATATGTCCACGATAACCCATCAACAAAGCATCAGAAACAACTTTTATAGAAAATTAGCATTTGTCTCTTTCGTATGTACACATATTAATTGCTATTGTGTACATATCATCTATTGTTCAGAATGCGGTAGCTATGTCAATGCGAGAGTAAATTGATTCATGCACTTGAAGATTTGGGACTTTCGTATTAGCAGATTTATACAAATTAAGACTGATTAAAATTGCATGCTCTCTGTAAATAAGTATGTAACCATGTAAATATTTGATTACAGTTAAAAATCATTCTATTTATTATTTAAAATATTTTAATGCTTAGTCTACTATAGATATATTTGATACTTTAAGGTACTTTTGAGTTGTTGAATGCAACTAAGACTTATAGTTTTGTATTAACTTTCTCAAAACTGCATTTATGATAATCATAATAAAAATATAAGTTTTATTTTTTATTTTCTTTAAACCTGATAGTTTACTTTAAAGCAAATAGGTTTGTAAAAGAAAACAAAGGTTATGTAAATAATTTTTATTTATTGAACTTTTAAATTTCTCTCATGATCTTCAATCGGTACAAAAAGGAAAATCTACAAAAAATTATGACTAGATCAATAATATTGATATCGTTGATATTTAGCATTTACTAATTAAAAGTATACAATAAAATTGTAAATATGTTTGTGCTAAAGTTTGCATAGAAATAAACCACTCCTATCTTCAAAACGAATCACAAGAACACATTGAAAATGAAATAAAATAGCATTACGAGCTCGTATATATTTTACTTTACACCACAACAAATGTACGCACACAAACTCGTAGAAAATATTTCAAACATGCCAAATAAAAAGTATAAAAATGCAGATTTCATATTATAATGATAACATTTTAATAAACTGGTAAATCTTTTACCACAAAATTTTGCGAAGTCGCAAAAATATATTATGTAAATTCTATACAACTACTAATTAAATTTTGTTAAATGACTTTTAGTCATACTAACTATGGTAACTAATCAATACAATACTTCTGACGTAAGTCATAGCAGCCTACACGAGTATTGATGTAAATGCCCCCTTATAATGCAACATATTACAGGTAATACTAGATTATAATGTATAAATAAATGAGGATTTTTCACGAGTTAAAAGCTAAGAAAAAATTAGGCTATACAAAGTTAAAGAAGATTATAAGAGAGAAAGAATGTAAATACATAAGACTTTGCATCTCCCTCTCGAAAGATTTGTAGTTATAAAATTATTGAGCCCGGCCGTACATTATTCTAATTTCAGATCAGAAAAAATCGAATGTCAATCAAATATCATAAAAAAAACAGAAATATCTGTATATATAGTACGCGGGAAACACATCTCCACAACAAAACATATAACAGAATGCGTTACGGCGGGACGTCCGGATTTTTTTGATCAGAAATTCGGACAATGTGCGACCGGACTAAATTGTAAGAACTTTAAAGTTTCATTCAGAGTATAAAGTACCCGTTGCCTATTAATTGCCAATCTATGTCCTAATAAATCATACTATAAATATGAATTTATTAAAACATCGTATTTCGCGATATAAATTTTATTAATACAAGTATCTCGTCTTCGGTCTTAAACATATTATTGCACCATAGTTCCCATGGTCGTGACCATGACATTTAGCGTCTCCACATTACTTACCATGAATTCACGGCAAAATTAATTTGATTCAGAATTTTGTATGGATCTGGGTATCTACAGAAATTTATGATGGAAGTGACGCAATACGCAAGAAGCTATAGAAGAGGATTCATACGAATATCCTCTCCTATAGCTTATGTTTATACTGAGATTGCTAAGCTATCATATACATGACAGCTTAGCAATCTTAGTGACAACCATCAATACCCCTAGTCAACCTAGGGTTTTTCACGTTTGTTGGCGGCAATAAATGTGGAGAAGCCATCACAAAATTACATTACTGATTGCACGTCTAGCACTTTTATAAAGCTTCATAACTTGTGTCGCGTTGTTTCACAAATTAAACATTATTAATGAAACGTTTAACAACAAAACGGATTGCGTTTTAAAGAATAAGACGCATTTTTCTGATGAAAGTTTTA
>JAOTAV010009934.1:0-27592 GCA_026546445.1 Cyclargus thomasi | reverse complement strand
TATAATAAAAATCTTAAATATGTATATAGTATAAAAGTATTAAATATATTTCCGTTGTCTGGTACCCGTAACACAAGTCCTTCAGGTACTTATCTCGGAGCCAGGTTGACGTGGTGTGAAGCGTCAATAGAAAAAAAAAATATCATTTAGGGTGCGCATAAGTTTGGATGGGAGATTTGCCGTGGCAGAGCCATGGACCGGAGTAACACCACGGCCTTACAGAAACTGGCGTGAAAAGGCATTGTGCTGTGTTTCGTTCAGTGAGTGAGTTTACCGGTGGCCCAACTTCCCTAATCCCTTTCCTGTTCCCTTATAAAGGCCGGCAACGCATTGGGACTCTTAGGATGTCACGAGCATCTGCTCGCTTGCCCCCTAAATATAAAAAAATGACGATGGTCCGTAAACTGGCCCTCTTTTTTCCCCACATTCGATTTGCACACTGTTTGGTTAAATATGGGGTGACTGAACTTCTTGGACATGTAGATACTTTTTATTACTTTTAAACGCTCCCCTGGGATAAGTCGTGATTCTCAATACTCTCAACCTTTCCAGAAATTTTTTTAAACATTTGCTAATAAAGTCGTTTTGAGTCGCTTGGTTTTTATACGAAATTTTGGCTGTTCGTTGACTATCGCAAAAACAAAGGCTCCCAGGGAACGGAACAATCAATGATCAATTGTTTACATCACAAGCAACGCAACGCATAGAAATTATAATTGAATAGATGCAGTATAAATATCCTCTGATGGCCTGAGTTCCTCGCAGTTTACTACACACCGTATTGTACCTAGGTAAGTGATAATTATATCTACAAAGTACAATGGGGTAAATTGATACAAAGCCAGATATCGGATCTATTCCTTAGTCGAGCTATGTCAAACCCAGCCGACATATCTCGACTTACATGTTTTTTTTACAATATCAAGCGAGCGGGTTACCTGATGGGAAGCAACTACCGTCGCCCATGGACACTCGCGACATCCGGAAAATCGCATGTGCGTTGCCGGCCTTTATGAAGGAATAGGAATAGGGGATTAGGGAAGTTGGGCCACCGGTAAAAGTCACTCACTGAACGAAACACGGCACAGCGCCGTTTTACGCCTGTTTTCTGTCAGGCCGTGGTATCACTCCGGTCAAGCCAGCCCATTCGTACCGAAGCATGGCTCTCCCACTTCTGTGCACGTGTCTCAAGTCACTCATGTAACATTGTGGTACATAATTTATTGCTCAACTATTATGACAATTAAGAGGTTTCAATTATCTCCAATAATTGTATTAGCCCAGATCCATAATAAAGTCAAATTGATTCTAATGGGCAACCGTATCATTGCACATCGTTAATAAAGAGTTGTTTATGTCCCTTATATGGATACTGTTTTAAAAACAACAAAAAATCAGATTTTGAGTTATGACTGCAGTATTATGCCTTAAGGCTTATATGTGAGCTAAAGGAGTAAGTCTACCGTCTTAAAAGTAAGTCAAAACGTTAACACCATAAGCCAA
The DNA here is from genome assembly GCA_026546445.1 of Cyclargus thomasi. Classification (NCBI taxonomy): domain Eukaryota; kingdom Metazoa; phylum Arthropoda; class Insecta; order Lepidoptera; family Lycaenidae; genus Cyclargus; species Cyclargus thomasi. Next base: position 26,089 of record JAOTAV010009934.1, on the reverse strand, counting down.
ATAATCAATGTTATAGAATGATCTTCATTCTTTTATTACTAGGGAGGACTTTAGTCAGAAAAAAAAGTGGACATCGATTTTTTTTAAAAAACTGTATAAACTACAAAACTAACAGGTTAAGATGAACGATTTTTTATGCAATACAATATAGGTTATACTATAATCTCTAAAGAGGATTTCTTGTTTCTTGTTTTTATTAATTGTATATCAATTATTTTCTGTTAGGTTTAAAGATTAATACTGCATTCATAATTCAAAATCAGATTTTTGTTGGATAACACACAAAAGCTTAACAGCGTCCGCGTATGACGTATAGCGCGCGTTTGCCTATGACATACATCTAAAAAATTATATTTTTTTATGATGTATGTCATAGGCAAACTCATGAGTTTTCTTATAAAAAAAATAATATTTTTCACTTCCGGCGCTGCTACTTTCACATTGAACTCTACAGAAGCAATCAAAATCCATTCAGTCATTTAAACAAACTGGCTTTCTGAAACTTACCCCACGCTGTATCCCGCGGATTGTAGGTAAAGATAAATTGTTATTTTTCCTGCAGTAAGAAATAGCGTTTGTGTTCCATCCAGGATGTCAGATAACTCCATGCCAAATTTTATCAAAATCGCTCCAGCCATAACATGAAGAAATTACGGCTTTTACAAACACAAAATTAATATTATACACGCATAATATTAGTAGGATAACTTTATAGCAAACATATGATTGTGTTTCGACCCTGATAGCATAGCGTGACCGCAAAAATAATTCTCGCATAATTACAACGATTAAAACGTTAGCGCATTATATACGTCTTTTGTTTTAAATTAATGTGCGGAAAATTCTTCGACGACACAACAATTATTATGCTATCTAAAAAAATTACTTGTAGGTTGTGCGCTTAATTTAATTAATTCAATTCTTACTAGCAGTCACGTTTTGTTGCATAATCATTGTTAAGTAAATTGATTTATAGGTAGCTGGTTTTTTGCCAGCGTTAGCGGCCAGCGCTGGCTTAGTTTAAAAATTTAAAAATGATTACACGAAGCCGCCAGTCGTTTTAGCCTATGTTATTCTCCTTCCTTTCAACTAAGTTTTTGCCAAAATTTACCACGGGCATGAAGTACAAGGAAACAAATAACAAACTAAACAAAACTTACCAACAAACACACTTTGCCATTTCTAGTATTCGTTTGGATTGCTAGAGCTAAAAAGGCTAAATATTACTTAATCAGTTGCTATAATAATTGAAATCAATCGTTATTTCCAGATAATCATGAAGACAGCAGTAGTATTCAGTTTAGTCCTAGTAGCGCTGGCTTGCGCCAACGCAGCCAAATACACGGACAAGTGGGACTATATTAATGTTGACGAGATTCTAGAATCACAACGACTATTAAAAGGCTACGTGGACTGTCTTCTAGAACGCGGGAAGTGCACATCAGACGGAAAAGCCCTCAAGGATACTCTACCTGATGCGTTAGAGAATGACTGCTCCAAATGTACAGAGAAGCAGAAAGAAGGATCTGACAAGGTGCTGAAGCACTTGATAAACAAGCGACAGGATCTGTGGAAGGAGCTCGCGGTGAAATACGACCCTAAGAACATCTACCAACAGAAGTACAAAGAGAAGATTGAGGCCGCTAAGCACGAATAGAGTTTTTTTAAAAACAATTCGGCACGAAATTCAATACAAAATTGATATTGTGTATGAAGTTTTGTGCCAACGTAAGACGAATGGAGTAAAGCTTGAAGTGATATTCGGAGCTCTGAGAAATTTCAGTATTATAGTACAAAATTATAGTGAATAGAAAAACTTCAAGGATTTGAAGAATAATTTTAATGTAAAAAACCGAAAATTAAATAAAAAATGAAAGTTATAACGAGCCTTTGATTTTTTGTGTTTTTGGGACTTTTAATGGATGTTAAAATAAAACGATAGGAGCTTACGTATGGTGTATTTACATATTAAATGTTTAAACTCCTTTCACCTATGAGAATCGTAAGTAAACGTTACGGCTCCTATTTATTATAATACTTAGGGAGCAAGCGAGCAGACGGGTTACCTGATGGAAAGCAACTGTCATCGCCCATAGACACTTGCGACATCCAAAGAGTTACAACTACATTACCGGCCGTCATGATCGAATGGTAATAGGGATAGGGGATTAGGGAAATTGAGCCACCGGTAAATTCACTCACTGAACGAAACACAGCACAAGAATTCATTCATTCATCAAGGCATTCGGGCCGAAGCATGGCTCTCCCACGGCAATAAGCATCCGTATTAAGTACTTGACATCGGAAAATGTCTCATTAGTATTAGCCTCCACCCGAGTTTGAACCTACACCCTCTGGAGTGCGAACCAAGTGTCTTACCCACTAGGCCACGGACGCTCTCTGTATAATCAGTAATTACAGATGACACGCGATCTAAATCACATAGACACTGTTAAGCATAAATTGTATGTTATCCAACAAAAAACAGTTTTTGAGTAATGATCTTAATCTTCTTTCTTCTTTAATGATTTTCTTCAGTAATGATCAGTTATTCTTTATATTCCTTACATCCTGAGAAATAATACTGCATTCTCTCAATAGTGGTGGCGTGTCATCGTCAGTATGTGCCAATTATAGAGTGGAGCCAAAATATTGTAAACAAAAATCAATTATTTTTTAGAGTTTATGACATTTTTTGATACAAGATTATTTAATTTCACTCACGGCGTTGTAGCTTTGCAAGTGATTTCATAAGAGTTTATGAACAGATAGACTTACGTAAAAAAACCCAGAAAACACTTGACATGTAACGACCGCACTCAGAGACTAAAATTTTATTAAAGAAGTAGTTTTGCCTACAGGCAAAAACACATAGCTTTGGTTGGTAAAATTATTTTATTAAAATCTTCTTATAGCTGATGCTCACGTCATAACATCTAATCAAAATTTCAGCCCAATCTGACCAGTGCTCTATGCTGTTCGTTGATAAATCACTCTCCTTTGTGTATTTTTATAAATTTCGATTTCTCAGATAATGTATGGGGCTTGTGCCAATATCTTTATTTATATACAAGTAATTAATATTCGTCTCCGTGTGTGGCAATCTACTATCGCCCAATTTTGGAGGAAACGGTCATTAGCCCTCTGTCAAACTATTTGTCATTTCTATACAATGCGATTAACAACTAAGTCTTATGTTGTCACTTTGTTGTTGGCTAAACTCTCTATCAAAAGATTTGTCATTTTTATACAATGCAAATAACAGCAAAGTCTTGTATTGTCGCTTTGTTGTTTAAACTCTCTGTCAAAAATTGTCATATTTATACAAATATAGATATGACAAATTGTTTGACAGATGGCCAATAACCAACTCTCTGTGAAACATTTGTCATTTCTATGCAATGCGATTAATATCAAAGTCATTTTGGCATGTCGTAACGTTGTTTTGACCGAGGGTTAATGACCGCTACCGCCAAGATTGGGCGAAAGCATAATAACGAATTATTTATCTTTCTCCGAAATGAACTTATTGAAGTTGTCCCGGTAAGATCTTCCCTTGTCGTATTTGTCGATGAGCTCATCCCAGGCTTTGGGATGTTTCTCCATTACCGCTTTGATGACAGTCCGTATGAGATACTTCTGTTTGGGAGTGCACTTCCCGCATGTCGTCTGTAACGCCTCTGGTATTGCCTCTGTAAAGAAATATGTGTGTAAGTGATGAAATTTTTAAGATCGTACTATGTGTCTCTGACAAAGAGCTTATTGTAAAAGTGGCGGCGCTGGAAGCGAAAAAAAGCCCGATCGTCATGGGTTTGCCCATAATACAAATTACAAAATTTTAATTTAAAAAAAATCACTTTCAGCGCTGCTACTTTCACAGAGAGCATATTATTGTTATTAGATGATGCCAATCGGAAACCATACATTTTTCAGGGATAAAATCTCTCTTTACCCGGTGTGAAGTTTACGTGGTGTAAAGCGTCCATAGATATTATTATTATTAAATTTCAGCAAAATCGGTTTAGTGGTTTGGGCGTAAAAACGTAACAGACAGACAAACACACTTTCGCATTTATAATATTAATATCAATATGGATATTCCTTTCTTAAATTTAAAATTAACTAAGTAGACAAAAATAAAAGGAATATCCATATGGATATTCTTTTTATTTTTGTCTACTTAGTTAAGCTCAATGTAAAGATATCTCTACCTATCTCACGAAAATCCCTAAAAGGTGTTCTTTCAACGCAAATCACTGGATGGATCGAGCTGTTTGTCATGGAGGTCACGAGGATATATATTGCGTAGCATCGGCTAAGCATAAATTTTAAGAAATTCTACCTTTAAGGGTATGAAAGTTTGTATGTCGCGAACGAAGCCATAAAAAACTAGTTAATTAAATAAATATCAAAATCAACAAGCTAAGTATCCCAAAACATAAAACTTTTAGTCATTTAATCATCAAGTTATTTATTTTTCTAGAATGACTATTTAAATCTCTCCATTTCGATACCCTACTCGACCTCAATGGACGGGAAAAACCTCACTATAATGTTGACTTGTAAACCCGTCATTTTAATTTTTTAATGTCACTTGTGCTGTCGAGACGAATCTAACGATACCTCACACGCTAAATCAGTTTAGGCTGCAGAGCGTGCAACACAATTATACATGCATACATATTCTCAAAAAACATAACCCGCCTTCTGGCACAGTCGGGTAAAAAACAAATTACTAATGATTAGTAAGACATTATACGAATACATACATCGTAATGGTACGGTACTATAATGCAGATCATCCTCATTATCGGTTGTGACGTCAATGTTCTAATCGTTAAATTATTATCTGTCCCTTGCTGATACATATTTTGTCCAACGCAAAGAGGGATACCTCTTTGCGTTGGAGTACTAGTAGAACTTGTTGGTTACTACTTGTGATAAGACTTTTTTTAAATTTTTTTAAGGACGCTAAACACCACGTCAGCCTGGTCCCGTGTTGAGTACCCGAGGGACTTGTGTTACGGGTACCGAACAACGAAAATATATTTAATACTTTTATACTTTACACATATTTAAGATTTTTTTAAGATGATACACATATTTAATACACATACAAGACCCAGGAACATTGAAAAACTTTATGCTCCGTCGGCGGGATTTGAACCCGCACGTAAGCTACCAACGCGCTTAGCAACTGAGCCACAGAGGTTGTCAGTCATTTTAACATTAACTTAAAAAATTAAAATTCTTACAAATTAAGCAGATGATCATAATTATTATATTTCTGATCCCCAGCCGCTAGCTAATGCCTTAAGCTTATTTTTAATACATATAGAGAAACATTAAAAATTTTTGATCCGTCGGCGGGATTCGGACCCGCGACCCCCGGCTTAAGCTGCTAACGCGCTTACCAACTGAGCCACAAAGGTCGTCAAAGGGAAATTTCAAAAGGAGTTTGAGCGGAGAGCAGCCATTGGATAATTTAAAAGCTGGCGAGAGATATCGTCGTTCTTATCTCATAATAACACGTTTAACTGATTACCATAAATTAGGTAAAAACAGACACTAGTGTACAAACAGAGGAGTTGAAAGAGATACAGAGTGTGGATCTAAGTAATTTGGTCGGGTTATGTCAAACTCACCCGACAGATCACGACTTACTAGGAATTGATTATGGATGGATATTCCGACCAAACGACATAGGTCCGTCAATTACCTCCCTTTCAATTTCCACCATTATACATAAATTTTAAGGAAGTTGCAAAAGTTACCACAACAATAAAATGTTCACAGCCAAAAATAATCATAATAGTTTTATAAAAGTAACTTACTTTTAAAATCTTTCGCTTCCGCTGTACATGGTCCACTATCAAGGAAACATTTCAGGTAGTTCATAAGAATCCTATCATTTTCTAGCAGCGGCTTTATGTCAAAGTTGTCGTATTTGGCACTGTAGAAGTCTGCACCCACCAGAGCAGCGACGGCGATTAAAATGAAGCTTACGTTGAACATTTCGAATCTGTAAAAACAATTGTTGAAATTAGCTCCTATTTTGTTTAATGTTGGTGGTATTATACAGTGTCTTTGAAGAAACGCTTCGTTGAATTTGAGGCCCTAATGAATGCAGAATTAAATTGCATATTTTATTCACGTAAAAGCTTTTATATAGCCTATCTAGTGAACGGTTAATCTTGTCAGGCTTCGGAGCTAATATTTCTTATCCGATTATTTTTTTATGTATTAGAGGTCGAAGGGGCAAACGGGATGGACACTTGCAACATCTATAAACTTGTAGGTGCGTTGCCGCCCTTTTGAGAGGGATTACGTACTCTTCTTAAAGCTTTGCTGGTCTCATTGATATTGGTGATTGATTAATAAACAATAATATAATAAAACAAATTATAGAGATAACACTTAAAGGTATATATGAGTCCTTTATATAGAGTTCACTGTGAAAGTAGCAATGTTGAAAACTTCATTAATTTTTTTTACCAACAGATCCAACACAAGACAAATTAACAGGATTGTCGTTCGTCTTTTCTATAATGATGAACGCACTTAGGATTCGATATAATATGGAATATCATAGAAACTCGTACATTCGCCCGCGCAGAATCGTCCGATTCGTCCGAATTGTTGACTGTTAAATTTAAAAAAATGACTTCGATTCGTTCGGTTCTTGTAAAAGTACGTTTACCAACAGTGGCGTAAATACAAGGTGGTAAGCCGACAAAATTCCACGGGCCCCCAGCCAGAAGGGGCCCCCGATCACCCCTCCTAGAAACGTAGCAAGCGATTATTTTTTACAATAACCGCTTGACGCGTTTTTGTATTCGTTTGACATAGAGGAACAAAAACGAATTTGCCACGGGCCTCGAACGGTATAGTTACGTTACGTTTACCAATAAAGTGGATGTTTTATCATCCCTACTCTAAATTTTAGCACACCGCAACTCTTACCCTATCCAAACAGCTGTTTCCACATGTGACTCAATCGCATTTGCCCGTGTGGTGTATTTATAAGATCTTACCAATGTCATTATCTAAGTGGTCATTAATGGAGGATTACTGTACTTACCTATATGGGACTGTGGCGCGTCCGCGATGGCTTATGCAAACAAACGTTTACAATTTACATTAATAGAAGGCGTCCATCAATGAATATAAGATATTTGTTACTGTCTGGAACTATTGACACCCTTAACTATCAAGGCATCATCGAAGAAATTGATTCAAAAACATTTTGCGGTGATCACATTTTTAAGCCCCTACAGCTTGCGTCGCTGACCTGTGAGGCTATTACTGGCTTCGGTTAGACAAAACTGCCATCATTTCTAAGCTAGTAACCTAAGTAAGACAAGCCAGTTTAGCAAGCCAAGAAAGTTTATTTATTTATTTATTGGACAGTAAATTTATTGGATAGTTAAAAAGACTAAACTAACTTGCTATCATGTCTTTTAAAACTGGCCTCTTGGATTACAAGTTTTTAATGTTGCATTTTGGCATAGGCGATGTCAGATTCATGCAGGAGTAGAGTTTGTTTTATTTTTATACAGTACTTTCTTCAAAGTAATTAAATATTTGTTAAAAAAAAAAGTTTGTACAATCTAGTTAATTAATTAGTAGATAGTTTTGAGGTATGTTACCAAATATTTCGTGAAAACATAAAATTAAAAAAAAAAATATTTACATTTCACCAACATCGTAAAGTTCGACGCTCAGTTGTACTGTTTACAATAAGACTTTTTTTAGTTTTTACACATATGGATTTTTTTATATTATAAACTCTATTTCTGTGTTTCTGGATTTGCCTTAACAGTTGTAGTATGTTAGAAAATAGGATTTTAATCGATGGCGGCATCGGGCGCGCTCCGAGCTATTGTCCGAGTCTGTCTAGGAAAGGTTATAGTAATTCGTACGTCTTATGTCAAATCCAGCCAAAGAAAGCAACTGCCGTCGCTCATTTAATACCAGAAGCTTTCCAAATGTACCGGACTTTTAATGAAAGCTACGAGTATAGTTAGAAAGTGTAGGAAGCAGGGCCTCCGGCAAACTCACTCACTGGAATAATCACAGCGCAACACTGTTCCACGCCAGTTTTCTGTAAGGCCATGATATTTCTCCTGTCAAGCCTATTCGTGCCAGAGCACGGCTCTCCCATGATTTTTATCCTTTTCACGCCGCATGGCCGCTTACTCTCAGTCTTACGAATTTTCAGTCAATTATCATTTAATCGTCTCAAATAACTAACCTTTACGTCGTTCGTTAATAATAATAATATAATTAGTCTTTAATTACAGATTATGCTAAGAGGGTTGACATGATAATTTAACCGTAAGGGCTTACTCAACCATGGAAAACAATAAGGAAGACAAGGCCTAGGTAAACTAGAATTTATTTGACGGAAGCTGCATCAAGGCCCAGATGAATGTGCAATAACAAATGCAATCAGATGTCCATCTTAGAATTATCAATGTAGGATTCAATTACTCGTGTAATTATGCTAATGCTTCTACGCGACTAAAGAGTAATGTATTGAAATATAATTCGTAAATAAATTAGGTGACTTATTCCTTAGTGGAAGCTTTTTGTATCAATAATATTCCCAAGAAAGTTTAGGAAATAGTCACCTTTACAGCTGTTAGCTGGGTGCGAAGTAGGCGTGTACCGACCAAAAAAGAAAACTCGGCGGTGAGCGGCATACAGATTGTCAAAAATTTTTGAAATGACTGGCGTTCATTTGACATCTGAAAGCACTACGTTAAAGCAAATATTGCAGTTGTCAAAATTCTTGAACTGTTCTACGCGCTACGCACTTTTATTTTCAAATTAAAGACGTTTGGGTAGCAAGTGCCTTTGTTAATGTATTATATTAACAAATTGTTACTATGATTATGATGATGATGATAACTATAAATAAAATAAAACTTAAACTCCTAATGAAATTTAATAGCAAAGTTATCGTCTTATCACTACAGTTCAAATCACTACAACAAACAAAGTACAAAATACCTGCGTTGTAATAACTTAAAACTTTGCGAGAAAATATAGGATAACGCAGGATCATCACACTCACCAATAATAGTTGATCGTTGTTTTTCACGATCACCGTACGAGCGTCAGCATAATAATTGTCCGTAGTACTTTGTCAACTTACAAATCACAGGTAAAAGAATATAGATAGACGAATAGTAAGCAAGCAGAGTCGAGTTTACCCTTAACACAATCATGCTCGCGGCATCGTCAGTGTTCACCGAGTATGAAAAGGATGTTTTAAGTTTTGTTGTCTGTGTTTCACTGTGACATGACATTTGTGACATTTATAATTTTTGAAGTAAAAATTATACATATCAATCAATTTATAAATTTATCAGATAAAACAAAATGATGGACAAAAACTGTGAAGGGAAGGGAAACGCGGGTATGTTCAGAGATAGAATTCCAAAGATTTGTGCAGCAGGTGTACAATCGGTACAACCAGATGACAACGTAGCAGATTCACTACAAAGTTACTTGCTAAAAGATAAAGTTGATGCTTTGCTAGGCGATGCTATTATACCACCTGAAAATCCTAGGCCTCTACCACCCTTGAGACGTCCTGTCGAACCGGACATGAGAAATGCTGGACCTTATGGAGAATTAGCTAGCCTTGTTAGTCCACCGATAAAAACAAGATTCCAGACACTCGTAGATGACTTTAAAAATACCGCATACAAATCATATTGGAACCAAGCAGTTGGGCAAGGAAGAGATCCCGTACCCATGCTACCCGAAGGATTAGATATTAAAGCAACTACATTTGGAAGGAAAACTATTTATAACGAGCGTTTGTATGATATTATACTACCCAAAGATCCTTTACCTGATAAAACTCCTTTGACAAAATTTCCAGGAGTGCAAACCAAACGAAATTACTCGTCCAATTTCAATCCTAATCACACATTCGGCTATCGTAGCAAAGCCGATAAAAGAGGAATATTAGCTAGATGTTGTTTAATGGACGGTAAAACTGTACTTGGTACTGATACTATTTCAGTGTTAAATATTACACAAGCTCAATACAAAGATGAGAACTATCCAAAAGTAGGAAAAGTTATAAATGCAAACAAAATAAATCCAGTATGTAGAGTTGAACCATCAAAAGACATATCTGAAACTGAAGGCGTGGCTGAATGCCTTACATTTTGCAGTCTAAATAAAGATAAAGTGCTGCTTAAAAAATGTCTTGGACATTTGAATACTTTGAGAAAATGTTTGCGGACCCGGGTATTGCCTTCGTTCTTTCATGAATTTTATTTACATTTAAAATATCTTGACAGCAATTTGACTTGTTGGCTACCAAAGGATGTTGTTTATAAAATGTGTAAAAAGAAATACATAGTTTTTGACTCGGCACTAATTGAGCCATTACTATCTATGTGGAATGTATTCAATGGAAGAGAAATAGAATATAAACTTTTCATTAAAACAATAAACTATCGTGAACCTCTGATGGATATTCCGAAAGTGTCTGATATATCTAATGAATGTTTCAACTTCAGTACCACATACAGAGAAATGGTAAAGTCAAATCAGCCCATAGATTGTAGAGATAAAGCAGGAGTACCGTCAGGAAGGTATCTGGATATGCACTTTCCAATTACTCCGAATGGATACTCGAAAGCTAACATTGTCGATTTGCCTGATGAATCTGATGTCAAATCTTGCATATCTCCTAGTATTTTAACCTCATTCAATGTAACTCATCGAGAAATGTTCGCAAAACGTGCACCGCAAATTGTCAAAGAAGTTTTCGAAAGAGCAGGAGAAAAATTCGAAGGTGATGATTTTGCGAAAATTTGGACGGAAGCCCAAAAATTTCATTCAGAAGGCTGGGTTTGTTACGAGACATTTAGAGAAGCTTTGCGGAAGCATAAAATAAATAAAACAAGAGATTAGAGCCAATGTTATTAATATTTTATGCAATTTACATACTATACGATACTAATAATTTATTCGTCAGTTACGTATCATACACTATTCCAAAAGCAACGCTATTAGTTCCTAGCTTTAGGTACAATTCAAAAGAGAATGTTCCGATAATATTTGAATCTAGTAGATGTGGTGGAATTATTTCTTCTTAAGATGAAAGGAATTTTTCAAGTTCCTCAAGATATTTGCCTTCAGGGTCGAAATGCTTTTGGAGGTCTTCAAAGATCTTGGGGTAGGAAGATTTTATGATATCGATCGCTGATTTTCCCAGTTGCTTTTGTTCGTCCGTGCACGTTCCACAGCCATTCTCGACAAACTTAGGAATCAGTTCTGGAAACAAATATTTTATATTATTTTAAAAAAAAAATTGTCAATAAATCATAGAACTGTTATCATATTTTACTAGTTTAATTACAATTTCTGATTTTTAATTCACCTATTTCAGAATATTATATACTAAGGCCTTTTTAACTTCCTGTAATAATTAAAGTAAAAACGTATATTGACGAATTATCGTAAGCCTGGAAATATTAAGGATCTGTTTCTTCTATAGTAAATTTTATAATAAAGTTGAAGTATGGAGTATCTGACAAGAAAGTTGTACATAGCGCATTCGAAATATGTAATGTTTGGCTTACACGTATTAAGTAGATAAGTAGTTAACAAAATTTAGGTCATTTAACTTGCCACTTGCTAGTAAATTTTTTTGCTTAAATTTTTCATATTTTTTTTACCGGGACACAGTAATGCCTATTTTTAATTGATTTGATTTAAGTATTATCTAAACTCGAGTGGCAATAAATCTAGGTGCCTCTAAAACTTACCCTTAATTTTCTTCATGCCATCTGAGCAGTCTCCCTTGTCCAGTAAGCAGTCGGTGTACTGCAGCAGCACCTTTTCACTCTCAAGAACAGCAGAAAGGTCCTCCTCTGCAAACACGTAGACCAAAGTCGCCAAAAACAGAAGTGCTACCTTCATTATGATATTTCTCTGCTCCTTGTACGTGTGCTTTTAATGTTTCTCTGCTCCTGGTGTGAGGAGATATACATCTGGTCTTCATTTACTGTTAGTTATATAGAACACGGATGGATTGTTGAGATTACTGAACGCTGAATCAATTTACAATTGCATTCATTGTATTTAACGAGCTAATTATAAATTATTTAACTCGTTGCCAAGCGTTCTGCATAAATAAGTGACGAGTCAGTAGGAATTTTGTTAAGTTAAATGTGACAATTAATTCACAATAGTTGTTTAAATAATCCTAAAGCCGAATATTTTGTGATTGTGCTTTCTTCTGTTTGTCTTTTTGTCTATCTGAATATTTTGTCTTCACGAATGTATTGCTGACTAGTTTTCGGAGCATGGATGAATGACGGAGATGTTGTGAGCTATAAAAATAATATGAGATTTAAGCGTTTAACACAAAAATGTGTTCCTGTGTATCAAAGAAAGTTTTTTGCCAAATGGTGTACGCTACAAGGTAATTTATAGTTTTAATGGCTTAAGTTAAACATACAGGCATACCGAATGCATTTTATTATAGTATTGTGCACTTTATGATTTATAAATATTTTATATATTTTTACAATTATTATTGTAACAATAACTAGTAATACGTGGTTATATATATTAATATTGTATTTATGGTAAATAATTTTTATGACAAGTGGCGAGACGTGAGGCAGTCCAATTGTTTTTTTTTCGGTTTCGTATTAGGATGAGATTATTGTCCAATTTTACATAGGCGATGGTGATGGATTTGTAACCTAAAGATTTAACATTCCATAATGCAGTCAAACGGATTGTATTTTTTTTATGATATTTAGGGGGCAAGTGAGCAGACGGGTTACCTGATGGAAAGCAACTGTCGTCGCCCATGGACACTCGCGATATCCGAAGAGTCGCAAGTGCGTAGCCGGCCTCTATGAGGAAATAGGGAACGGGAATAGGGCTATCCCTATTCCCCTTCCCTATTTCCTCCTAATCCTAATACCCTATGGTATTAGGGAAGTTGGGCCACCGGTAAACTTACTTACTGAACGAAACACAGCACAACGCCGTTTCACGCCAGTTTTCTGTAAGGCCGTGGTATCACTCCGATCGAGCCGGCCCATTCGTGCCCAATAATGGCTTTTCCACGGCAAGATTGTAATTGTAAGTTGTGAAATTTTGGATATTCACTATCTTTTTTAATCTTTAAACTCTGGGCAAATTCAGCCCTTACAGTGGGTGAGGTACTAGGAAATGAAACCACCATTACTAATAAATAAAATAAATTATAATCTAAATTCATAGTCTCTGTCAGCATTTCAAAATATAGTCAAGCTTATGTTTCGATAATATGCAGTACAGACTTTTATTATACGCCTTGAGTTTTAGAAACCATTCTTAACAGTTTGTGGGCGATAAATTATTGTAAAAAACGTTTATGAGTGGTGATGACGATGATAACGATGATTATGGAAATAAATAATATTTGATGATGACGTGGTGTAAAGCGTCCATAGATGATTACACATTTAAATGAAAGCTTAACTTCTTAGTTCAAAATTTCATTCTTCACGAAAACTCGACCTTATTTCGATAAATATATGAGCCTGTTTCACCTTATCCTGATAATCCAAAATTCATCTGACATATTCTCCATATAATAAAAATAATAGGATATCTTATTATCAAATAGATTTACTATTTGATAATAGGGTATCCTATTCGGCACATATCACGAGGTGGTAAAACAGGCCCTAAAATCTGATTCAGTCTTTTATCTTAGTCGTTAGTTGTAGTTCTCTAGTTGCCAGTGATCAAGAAGGTGAATAGAGCTGGTCTGTTGGCGCGGGCGGGGTCGTACTTCTCCAGGAGCTCAAAGAATCTTGCCTCACTCTTGGATTTGATGCCGAGGAGGAGTTTTCGCACGACGTCCTTCTGTTTGGGTGTGCAACGGGCGCATGCAGTTGATAGAGTCTCGGGCAGGTACACTGAAAGAAGGCATTTTGTGGTGGGTTAGTAGTAGGTACTATCGAACAAATTCCACATTATGAATTAGGCTAAAGTTTTCTTATTGCTCTACAACACTACGTGGCAGTGGCGTAAAAAATCCGCTCTCTAGACTAATGCTGGTAGAAAGTGAAACTTGTCTATACTCCATTTGCCGAAACACAAAAATACCTTGGTGTTCAAAATACCTTGGTGCGGTGGTAGCGAGGTATTTTTTAACAGACTATAGTTCACAAAGTGGACATTTTGCCTCATAGCCTTGATAAAAAATTCTTCCGAATACATCAAACATCAATTTAGCATTCTGAAAACGCCTTTTGGGAATTTAGAACAATACGAGTATAAGGTGCGTTTTCATCGATGCCACGACTCCAGGAACGTTGGCTTGTAGCCAAACAGCGCGCAATTCCGATATGAGGCTAGATTACGAATACATCACATGAACACCTCTGGGTTTAAACGGCACATTCAAATATTTGGACTCGACGATACATTGCCAACGTCAATTTATGTTGTTTGTAAGATGAAGACGAAGCATTTCAAAGTCTCAAAATGGTTTGGAATATGGCAAAATGGTTCGGAATAAAGCCCTAGCCTAAAGGTTTTCTTTATCACATCTTTACACAATAGCCAATAAAAAGTGTATAGAACAGACATAACCTGTGATAACACGAAGTCTAGATTTTACCTATGGTGATGATACCTATGAGATGTCAATTCAGAAATAAAAACGTGTTGCGCTCGGTCTGAAAAAAAAACCCATAGTAAACACTTACATTTGAAGTTCTTCCCGTCTTTCGTGCAGGGTCCCTTTTCCATAACACACTTGTAGTAGGCGAGCAGGATCCTTTCGTTCTGTATTATGGAGTCAGCGTTGAAGTTATCGTATCTGTTGGATTGCTGGCAGGTCACCACCACCGTCAGCGCACATAACAAGATGGCGTACTTCATCGTGAAATGTTCTGGAAAAAATGGATTGGAGACTGAGTATCATATGAAAAAGGGACAGAGGGCTTAGCTTATACACGTGTTATTTTTATTTTTTCAACAAAATTAACTTGTTTACGGCTCCGCTCGAGTGGATTCCAAAAATCGAATTCGAAAAGAAATCGAAAAATATGAATATTCTTGTAAGTTCCTTCGCACTGTTCCATGATGTTTTTAGAAACCAAAAATACCTTGTGTTATTTTACATCCTTTCAACTAAGTCTATGCTAAATTTTATCAAAATTGCTCTTGAAAGGATAGATTTAATTTTCGAATTTAAAAGGCAAATGTTAGTTTAGATGTTCTCTGGTTCCCATTATATGTATTGAAACCAGTACCACAGCCTGTACTCGCTCTCGCTTTTGCCTTGTTCCGGAGAAAAGAAACAGAAACGTGACAAAACTCTCATCATAATAACAATAGTGAAAGTTATTTAGAGACGGTTTTTATCGTTTCAACTTGTGGGTTACATATTTGCATATTATAAGGAAAACATCTTATATCCTAATCATCCGCTTTATTTGCTTATTATAGTATAAGAAAAAGTAACAATCTGGATAATAGGTCTTGATTATAAGGGAGAATTTATTAAAAGATATATACAGATAGGAATAATTACACTTACATACACATACACAAACACACACACACACACACACACACACACACACACACACACACACACACTCATACTCACACTCTTACACAAACGTACATGCACACACAGCGACAACCAATGAGTTTATTATATTATATTATTTTATTAGATATAACTTTTGTTTTTAAGTTTTTTGTTAATTTTCATATTGTTTTATTGGTGATCTGCAGGACACGCTTAGCCTAGTGCAGACATCAAAGGAAATTGAATATTGGTGTTGTAAGTTATTGGTCAATAGTGGTGGAGTCAATAATTTTTATTGATTTATTTATTCTGTAACACATTGTTGAATTGTATAAGAGTAGCCGGACTGGTGAAAAAAAATCATGCGATTAAAATACCCAATACGGACAATCCCTTAGGTCCCCGCTGGTTCCCGTCCAGTTATTTTCCGAACCTGTAGTGGACTTTCCAATAAGATTTACTTTCTTAATTAATATGATAATATAATTACTAAAATCCTTACATTTTTCTACGATTAAAAACATCCTTTGTAATATAATGTATTTCCCCGGAATCCAAAATAGAGATTTCATTCATTAATTTAAAGCAAAATTCAAAAATCGATTCAGCTGTTTGGGCGTTATGCAGTTACAGACGGACGGACACACTTTCTCATTTATACTATTTTAATATTATAAAGCCGAAGAGTTTGTTTGTTTCAATGCGCTAATCTTAGGAACTTCTGGCCGGAATTGAATAATTCATCTATCATCTCGCTACGACTAATAGGAGCCGAGCAGTATGTTTCAGGCGGACGTAGCCGCGGGCAACAGCTAGTTAGTAATATGAGTATGGATATAGATTAATATGGATAATGGAATGATTAAATATATAAAAACGTGATCGTGTGTACCCGTATGCGATTGTAAGGAAAAACACTGCACATCTGAATTTAATTAAAATAATTGTATGATACAAGATCAATTGCATACAAGCATTGAAATGTATCACTTGAAAAATATTCTTCCTAATGAATAAGACATAGTGATTAACATAAGATGTAGGTGAGTACGTCTTTATAATGAAAACACATAAATTTAATATGAAACAAACAGAAAATTGAATCAGCTTTGCTCTATGTTTCATTCTTCATCGTTATTCCCATTGTCTATTCCCGTAGGCTATTAATTTATATAAAAAAAGGTCGGCATCAAAAAGTTGCAACTCTTCAAATTGGCGTCGGTAGTTGCTTTTCATCAGGTGACCTGTCTGCACTTTTGCCCCGTTTTTGCCAATTGAATAAAAGAATCGCCTCGCTTTTAAGGGATTCACATGACAAATACGTCTTGCTCTACGTAATTTACGCGGGCGTTACGTCTGATGCTTAGACGAACAATAATAAACGAATTTCAGTTGAAGCCTTGTCTTTAATCTAAATTTAAAAGTTACTGTGAAATAATTAATTGAAGATATAAGTGAAAGAAGCGGACAACTAACATTTTGCATCCTTCGAGTATATACTAATTTATTTCTATAAAATTTTGACAAACCTAAAGACTTGCCTATTTAATTATCTAGCTAGTGTGTCTAGCTATACATTAAACCCACACCATTTTAATTTAAAATGATTTTTCAGGTCCAAAAGCGTCAATTAAAAATTAAATGTTAGTTATCTGCTACTTCCACTTATGTCTTTAATTGTATGAGATTAATATTTCTCAAAAAAAAAAAAACAAAGCAACACTCTCAGCTTACAGCGAACTTCACAAAACGATACATAGAGTGAAAATTATTATCATTTAGTTCTAACTTAAAACTTCAACTTACACCCTAGCCCCCTTATTCATAAAAGTATTTAAACAGTGTTAAACTAATCAAGGTTTGCACTTTTTAAGATGGGACTCCTTCTAAAAATATTCAAAAAGTCGCATGACAAAAAGGGACAGTGAACCTTGATTAGTTAAGCACTGCTTAATAAATTTTATGAATATGGAGGTAGATATAACAAAAATAACGAACACACATGCTTACTTAATACTATAACTGGAAAAATGTATTTATTCTTTTGTCTTTTCTTTATACTCAAACTTTTCGACTTCAATTTGGGATAGTCTTAGCTTAAGAAGATAGTCTCTACATTACGTAGAGACTACTTTTCGTCTTAAAAACACATTATGTTCCAAAAATATTCGTACTTTTACGTGATTTTTAACTCATGGCGCGGGAAAAAGCTAGTAACCAATTATATAAAAAACAAATAGACAAAGTAAAAGCGAAGAAAGTACTCACAATGAAAGTGCTCTGAGCGGCGGTCGGCGGCGGTCTGGCGGGCCCCGTTATAAGTCTCCCGACAAACCAGTACAGGTCAACCTAACGGGCACAAGACATCGAAAGTATCTATACAACACTCTTTCTTTGTTTTTGTTTACACTTGTGTTTACACGCGACTTTGGGTTTCAGAAGCTTTAACGAGAAAGCGAAGTTTTAAAAGGGCCCGCGAGATTTTTTAAACCAGAAAAAAACCATAGATGGCGTTAGTAATACAATATATTTTTTAAGGTTTATACGTTTTTTAATAATCTGTAATGTTAATATGAAAGGTGTTACTTTTTTAAATATGAGATATCGCTCGCCCAATTAATGCACTCGATGCCATTAATGCATGAAATGCTTGTTTTGGTTGTTTAAAAGGCAAAATTTAAAAACATGGATTTTCGTTACGTATGTTTAGTTTTAATTACAAGGTACATCGATAATATTTTTGATACTGGTGTCTTCTGTTTTAGTACTACTTGATTTACTTGATGACGCTATTTTTCAAATAGAGAATATTTAGTACATTATAAATTAACAATGTGTGTTAAAATGTTGTTATCTTTAATATATAATTATTAATTCGTAGTATTGAATAAAGCAGTTTCATATAGAGCAGGTATTGTTTACATTTTGTTGCAAGAAGCCCTCGCGTTGAAATCTTTTCGTCGTGTTTTTGGACAATATGTAGATTTTGTAAGAGTTTATCTTGGTAAAATTATTTTTAGTTTTTATAATACACCCACATGCGCACACATACACAAATACTCAGCGCGTTTATTATACTATTTTTGTTTTAATATTTTTTTATCACAAGTAACTTTAGTTAGTTTATTTTTTAGTTTATTTTTTTAAGTTTTGGTTTTGTTATTTTGATGATCTTCAGAACAGCTTCAGTCTATTGCAGACATCAAAGAAATTACATACTTTGTAACATGTTGGTGTCAATAAAAACATATTTATTTATTTGTTGTGAAATCCAACAACTTATACTTAAATATTTACGACAGAGTACAACATAGTACTATACAATTAAAGACTTGTACTCTGATTCCGCTTTATAATTTCTTTATTTCATCGCTTCCCTAGATAGCAGATCTTGAGCTAAAGTTAAAAATGTGATTTACAAACACACATTTTTACATTTTTTATTACATTGTGTCTTCTTTGGAAAAAAGGACATAAAAATAACCTGTGGTGTTATGTTTCACCCAAAAAAGTTCGAACAGGTTTTTTGTTTTGTCCCACTTTTTTAGATTCAAGTGGTTCCTTTTGGTTTAAAGAACATATTTAAATTGTGTATTATCCTGCAGGTTTGATCACTTATGGCATTTAACAACAATATGTGCATCTCCTATGAATGATTATGTGTCTATATTTTACTTTTTACTAATATATATTATAAAAACGACAGTGTGTCTGTTCTATCTATTACATATTTACGCCATAACCACTGAAGCTGAAGAAATTTGTTGAAATTTCATGTCAAGGTACTTTTAGTAAAGTACCTTGACATCAAATTTTAGCACCTTTGGCGCAGATTCAAAATTATAGTAAGGCACCCCCTAGACCTACAATATCATTGAATGAACAAGCGCTAAGGGTTCCCTTGGTTCCGGGTATGGCAGTCCCAGTCCTGTGGCTGATGGGTCTAGGAACGCTGCAGTTTGTTGGATATTAGGTGTATTATGTGGGATCATTCACATTGCATTGAAAATGTTACAAGATGCCTTTGCGGTGCTACCAGACTCTTTTGAAATTTTTATGCAATGTGTATGATATGCTTTTATAGACTGAAAAATATTGAGTGACCCTACACGATGCAATATAAAAATATGGTGCTATAAAAATTAAACTCGCTTAAACTTTCATTCAATCATTGAGCAATCTTTAAAATTAATCCTAAATGATCAATTATATTGAACATCTAGGGATCGCCTAATACCACTTTTTTCGCGGCTTCACTGGCGTGAAATTCGAAAATCACTTATATTTTGGAAATATAATATTTTCCTATCACCATCCTTTCAACTAAGTCTATGTTAAATCAAGTCAATTGGTTGCTTTGATAGGTGTGAAGGAAATATAAATATATAAATAAACGAACACACCTACCTAATAATATAAATAGTATGTGTCATTTTTACCAATACTAGTGGTCGACTATGGTCGAAATTCAACCATAAATAATTCTCAATTTAATCACAGCTTCAATTTGGCATAACAGTCTCGTTACCAGGCCATTAAATTTAAAAACGAAATTCAGACTTAAATAAGAAACAAGAGTATTTCGTGTACGATTATCGTGTCATGTTAAAATATTGTAATGTGCGTGTTGTAGTGTGCGTTGCGTTTTATTTATTAAAAATATGCAAGAATAAAACTAATTTTAAAATAATATTAGTATTCCACGCTCCTCCTCCATATCAACTATAACTGGGAGAAGTTTCAAGCTTGTACGCGTCTTTCGTAAAAAGGGGTACAAAGTTTTCCGCTTGCGTAATATTATATAGATTATTGCCTGGTTAATCTAAAAGTTCTCGAGCATTTTAAACAGATTGCTATTCGAGAATCTTTGTCTTGTACTATATAAATGGAGTGTGCCTAATTTAATTCTCAAGCAATAACGTAGTCTGTAAGAAACCCTGCGGTAAGCCAGACATTTTTGGCATATACAAAAGTATTTTTGTCATTAATTCTTTTAATAAAATTTTGTTTAGATAAATATTTATTTTAAATGTAAATAATTCTTTTGTTGACTGGTTGTGGTAAAATTTTGTGTGTCAAGGGGTCTTCAGAATGGTTTTTAGATTTACAAACAAGACCGGCCGGACAACGTTTATCGGGTCTGCTAGTATATACATAATATTCTTAGTACTGGTGACGAGATCCGTTTAGAAAAACATTTTTGTTATAAACAAACCTGATTCTAAGAATTTAGCAGCTATTAGCATCTTAAATATCTACTTAACAAGCATTTGTATTTCAGTTTAGAGGCTTTTTTTTTGTTATACTGTGTACAGATTGTACTGCATATTAGCAGCTATAACTGACGTACATTTGGTCTAGTGATATACGATAACGAATATTGCATTTTTCAAATTCGAATGCAAATGCGATTGCGAATATTTATCTTCAACGTTGGATATGCGAATTTGAATTGGAATGTTTAAAAATTTCAAAGAAAGCACCCATAAATATGTCTAACACGTTGAGGTTAGCATTATGTTATTTTTAAAATGAACTGATATTTTAGAAAAAAGATTTATCTTTAAACAGTTAAGTAACTTTTAAGTTTGTATTTCATTTATTATAAATATATTTAATTCTACAGATGTATAAGTGGAAGTGAAAAATAAACATTTTCAGCCACAAGTTATAAACACATTAGAAATGTAAAGTTAATTAATTTTATTTCATGAAATTTTTTACTATATTTAAAAATGGTAGTAAAGTAACAATATGCTATTGAATGAATGTGACCTTACTTAACAGTAATAAGCCTGATTATTGTTAGATTTGATCAAAAACGCTTTTCAGATAAATTATGATTTAATTCAGAATAAACTTCTAGTACAATTTAATAAAAATACCTAATTAACTATTATGTTACATATTACTTTTATCATTAGGAAATCCTTTTAGATTATTTAAAATATTCCCTAAATTTTCGCAAAATTTTTGCGAATGCGAATTCGAATGTGAGTATATTCGTTACATCACTAATTTAGTCCGTCCACAAATTCCGGTTACGTCACATCCTTAAAGAGGGGGAGGGTTTATACCAATTGTGACAGTACAAACTACAATATATTTATTATGCTTTAAGAAATCCATCACGTAGATTAAAAACGGGTTGAAAAAAATGACAATTTTGTTTAAAGCTATAATATATGGATTGTATATGGCCCCATTTTAAATTTCAAAGAAATAAAATATGTAGGCAACCTTTTCGTGGCAGCAATTTTACCATTATTTGTCTAAAAATGTTGAAAGTATATACATTTTCATTTGCTATACGTCTATATATTAATGACCTCCACTTTAGAAACGAATACTTATTTGGAATGAGGGAATTTTTCACTTTGGCACAAATTTCTTTGGATACACAATGGGAAATGCATTAGAAACTTTAATTCCAGTCGTCATTGCACCAGACTTTTTTTTTTCAAGATAAAGGTGTCTAATATTGCGGTGTTTTTTTTTTTTGCATTGGCATTTACTGCTCAAAATTGCCACTGGTTTCCACCTATGGCAAAACAAAGCCCCTCCCAACAACGTTGTTTTTTATCGCTTCTTTATATAATCTGACCAAAAATTGATATTTTAATAATACGAAGTCGTCATGTTTTCACATTAGTTTTAGGTAAATTAACAATATCATAATTAGGTGCATTGAAACTAAAGGTAGATTAACATTTAGTCAGTATAGTGACTGACGTTACTTCGTTTAACACTGTCTCATAATATTGACACGCAGTTAGTAATTCGTCAGAACTCTCGGACTGACTTAAAGTCAATGACTTGGCAGTCGATTGACGTCAGTTACTCAATATAAATCTACCTTTACGTCTATAAGTAAAATTGATTGTGATATCCCTTATCCACGTCGTTTACTACAAATTATATTATGTCTTGTCAATTCCATACATTTTGAGAGCAAATCAAAAACGCCTTGGCTATGGGCTCTGGGTCCTGTTGCTATAGCAAATTAACACTTATTTTGTATTCTGTACGTAACGTTAATGTGAATAATTTGAATGTGCAGTCATGTTTTCGTTTCACAGATAAATGACAATAGTAAGGAAAATAAACGAGAAACTTAGACACTATTATTTTAAACTACAAAGCTCACTAACATTTTTAAAGACGTAAACGTAGCGACACGTATACGGGTTGCAACATAAGTAACGATATCTAAGGGTCTGTATAAAATTCTTATCTCTAATAAAAAAAATCTCGTGTCAAAGTTTTTGTTGCCATACTCCTCCAGAACGGCTTGACCGATTTTGATGAAATTTTTTGTGCTTATCCGGTATCTATGAGAAATTGCCAGATTTCATTTTTCATCCCCCTAAATTATTTATATGGCAAAACAACGTTTGCCGGGTCAGCTGGTCCTTCTAAAAAATTCACTGTAAATCTTTCAAAAATCATATTGCCGGGGTACCTGCCAATACAAATCACTTTTATAGCATTTAAAGTTGCTACTTTCACAGTAAACTCTGTACCTTACACATACAATCCCTAATAGACTTTCACTTACTTTTTTTAAACCTTGTATACTCCGGCGCACACAGTTTCTATAAAGACTTCTTAGTTATTTCTTGTTTCGATCTCTCTTATTAACAGATTAGAAAATGTAACGCACTATAATATTTATATTAATATAACTACGCACACTACAATATTTTGACATGACACGATAATCATCCACAAAAACTGTTTTGTTTGAAACTTTGAACTGTTGTGGTTGAAGTCTGTAATTTTTTTTATAAATTTTAATGGCCTGGTAACGAGACCCTTATGCCAAATTGAAAGTCTGTGATTGAATTCTGTTATCCTATATTATATTTTTTAAAGCTCTTTTACACGATGGATTTAAATATTTATGATCAAATTTCGACCATAGGGCGACCTTTAGTCTTTTTAAATGTCGTAGTTAGTATATTTGGATGATCTTCCGTCTAGCACGCCGAAACTACTGAACGGATTTCCATGAGATTTACAATATGTTTATAAGTACATCAAATTCAATATTAAATAAAAATTAAGCTTGGCTAAGTATTTTTTGAAATGTCCGCAAGTATTTTAGTGTATATTATCCGTTTGCTATCACACTTAAACTCCTAAACAGATTTGTATAAAATACTAGCTGTTGCCCGCGACTCCGTCCGCGTGACAACTTTCCTCTTAAAAATTTTCCCCACTTTTTTCTACAAACCTCGCGGAGCTCGAGACTTTTCCAACGAATGCAAAACCGTGAAAATCGGTTCATGCGTTCTGGAGTTATAGCGTCAGAAAGAAAACAAAGAAGAAAAAAAAAGAAGAAAACCGTCTTATTTTTATGTAATAGATATAGTTTATATGTACTTATGAAATTATTCCTTCATAAGGAACTAAAATGAAATGAGAAATGATCTTTTTTATATTTATTTTTGTTACACAATAAGAGGCAAAAAAATACAAAAAAAGTTAAGAAAATTTATTTAACTTGCAGTATTTTTAATTAGTAAAAAACTCATTCATTTATAATAAAAATAAGTAAGAAAATATTTCATGCATCTCTCGGCTGTGGTCCACCTGAAAAAATTTGTTCGATTAAAATATGTTCAAAGTAGATTTTTTATCATTTTTCCGCGGTACTATCAGAGAAGTGTTGTTAGACCAATAGGGCTAAGTTTGTGGGTTACAAAAATTATAGTTTATCATTTTATGTGCATAGTATAATGATAAAAAAGAACATATATACGGTTGAATTGAGAAACCTTTTCCTTTTTTTTGGAAGTTGGTTAAGAATGGAAAATAACTTCATAAAACAACACTCTAACTACGTAAAAAATTCAGAAACTTTAGGGTTCCTCTTCAGAATTCACTAAATCGGCGATTACTAAGAATGACACGCTCGCACTAGTCTGATGGCTCTGCACGCCGGTCATTTTCTATGATGGCCTTTGATTAACTCGTAGATAAAGTACTATGAACTATTGCGTGGATGTTTGCACGATGATCGCGACGATTGACAATCATCACCGATTATGTAGAGTCGACTTTAGAATTTTTGAAACACCTCAAAAGGCGGCCCATCGGTGGCGGACATATAATTAAGGGCCCTTATACTAGATTAACCCAATTAATGAATCATAACATCGGGCGTATAACCAGTTGAGAAGTAATGCGAGACATCCGTGTCCGAAACCTATAAGTGTTTTGGCAGTTTTAAATAACCGCCAACCAACTGACGCTCGCACTAAAACAGTACGCACCAATAAGAGACCAGTGTGTACGTACCCCGATACTTCCGACCAATCAGAGCGCAGTGGCTTTGGGCGGAATTTTTTCCGAACAAAACTAATAATATTTCAACTCTTTTGGTTCTATGCTCGATGGATCAGAAGTAACACTGAATTGATATAACGCGACCAAAAAACGTAGGCTAATATGAACTTAAAAAATCGGTTGTCTGTAAAGTCGGTTTACAGAAGATAGTTGAACGTGACAACGTCTTAAGAAAATACTAATGGAATGGTAGCATTTTTCAAAAGAAAATTTCAATTTCATTTGTTTAATAGATTTGTATGTTCCGCGCTCTCGCTTGCACTCCAAGCCTTAAACGGAACGCCTCAGAGCGAGGTAACGCCGCATGAGTCATGTCTTTTCGTGCGTGCAGCCAGCTCTATCGAATTATAAGACGTTGTCACGTCAAAATCAAATACGGTATTTACCAATTGTTATTGCGCGGATTTGCACGCGCAGCAAAGATATGGTAATGTGCAAGGTGGCCCTTAGAAAGATCTTCCGA
The DNA here is from genome assembly GCA_026546445.1 of Cyclargus thomasi. NCBI lineage: Eukaryota > Metazoa > Arthropoda > Insecta > Lepidoptera > Lycaenidae > Cyclargus > Cyclargus thomasi. The sequence goes on along the minus strand of JAOTAV010009934.1, from coordinate 692 downwards.
CCGAGAGAGATATTATACTTGGCCAAGCTGAAGCCCACGAATTATTTACCAGTCATATATATACCGTCGTGCTTCGAAAACTTTGATAGCGTGATGCAGGAATATTGCGCTTAATGGCGCCGCCACACAGCTTTTTATACGATTGTGATCCCTATCTTATTTATTAGTTTATTTTTGAATACGCTTAATTTGGTTTCAAGTTGTTTTGATCCAGAGTTTTTACTGTAGAAAAGAATGTATCACCTTGGGGCTTTGGAGAGCTGATGATTTTTAGTAGAGATTTTTTTCAAATCTCTACGGGAGAATTCTACCCTCCCACATCATAAATACCCAATGGCCTGGTAAATACCGTGTAAATACCAAAGTGGGTAAATTAGGTATTTGCCTATCGCCCATCTCCAACTAGGGTACAAGATTTCAGTTAGGTGACGCTTCTATTCGTTTGCCCCCTAACTTCGTTAAAAAATATATTTTGATATTATCTTCACTTTAAATGCTCCAAACACTAAAACTCGGCGGTTTAAAGTATTAACTTTCTCACACAATTATTGTCTTTTTACAAATTTTAGCCCCAAAAGAGCCTATTTTTAAAAATAGCATCTTAAGAAAAATATTTGAAAAAAATGGTAAATAAAAAATTTATTTATTAAAAATTTTATTTCGGAAACTCTAGCTAGCTTAGCTACGGAAAC